>VZTE01002323.1:2248487-2359018 GCA_013397775.1 Eulacestoma nigropectus
CCCGGGCCGCCGCTGCCGCCGCTGCTGGCCGGGCTGAAGACGAAGACGGCGCTGAGGAGGCGCTGCAAGGACTGCTACTTCGTCCGGCGGCGCGGGCGGCTCTACGTGTGCTGCAAGAGCAACCCCCGGCACAAGCAGCGCAGGGGGTAGCGCCGGCCGGGACCCCGCAGGGCGCAGAGCTGGTGCCGGGCCCCGAGCCCCCCCGCTGCCGTGTCCCTGTCACCCGGCTGCCCCGCGGCCGCCGGGAGCTGGCAGCTGGGCACACGAGTCGCAAAATGGTGCGTGTGGCGATGTTCCATCTTAACGCACACCGAGAGCGAGGTGCGCTCTTGGCGGCCCTCTCCGGAACTTCAGGCCGTGGGGGATGCGGAGAACTGAAGTGGGAAACAACAGCCTTCAGGACCTCTTGTCATCTTAGTCGTGAAGCCTTAAAATCACCGCACTGTTAAATTAGTAAGGGTGAAGCTGCATCACTGGACTCTGAGGTGCATTTGAGTTTAATTAAAGTAAAATGAAAATAAACTTAATTGATGTTCATTATTACAATATACCGTGGGTTTTTTCTTAAAACACCCCTACCCCCCAAGATGTTGGTAACAGAACCAATAGTTTCAAACTCAGGTGGGCTCTTAAGTAGCAAATGGTATGAAATGTGTTACACTGACAAATAATGTTGTGGCTTTTGGCTTGGTTCATAGGTGAGGTAGGAATTTCTTTTTAACTGTCAAGTCGTAGCTGACATCCCCTGTAGCTTCAGTAATGCCAGTGTAAACTCTTGCTGCTTATCACTGGGTTTTGAAGGGAGATGGTGGTATTTTAATCAATATAAAGTAATAAACACTTTTTAAAGTTTTAGTGTCTTAAGTCCTCACTTAACAATATATTGACCATTCACAGTGTTTACAGCCTTACCTTCCCCAAAGAAGTCTTGTCTGACACTATACCTCCTATTCTGCAGTTCCCCAGATCTGAACCCAAAGAACCAAGGAATCATGGCCTTTTGGGTGGAGATTGTAAACCATTTTGGCTAGGGTCTACATAAAGAAGATCAAAATAGCAATTTCAGATCGCATCTAGCTTGCCTTAAGCTTCTACAAAGGTTTAGGCTCACTCTCATAGATCGGTGAGGCTTAAGAATATTCTTTTTTTCTTGTGCTCCTTGAATCAACTCTCTCCAAACAGGTGTGGAGAGAATGACTGAGAACAGTAGTGCCTCAGAGGTCATATGGCCAAGCATGTTGAATGCAAACTAGTGGATTGGCACCCATTAATTAATTGGAGCCAAAATTGCTTCAGTCCTCACTGGTGTTCCTCACGCTTCTCTGAGGAATATGGCTGTGCTTGAGGCAGGAGCATTTGGTCTTTCTCTGAACTGCAAGTTCTTAGCAAATGGTGCCAAACTAAACTTTTGGACAACTATTCTGTTATGGCTACAAGTGTCAGAGTACTGTGAGAAAGTGTACCCTTCTTGAAAGAGTTGAAATTGGTTGAGCACTGTGTTTGAAGTTGCTGTAACATGGGATAGTATGATGACTTGAAGGCCTTCTCTGCCCAGTTTCAATTCCATAACGTGACAATTGCAGTAACTTTTATAATTAATACATTTCTACTCAGTGCTTGTAGACAACGAGAATCTAAACCTGGTAAGCTGTGGCTAAGCATTCCAGAGGCAATAATTATTGAGTGGTTTTCTCTGTGTTGGGTGGTTTGTCCTTTCAGTTATCGATCTCATCACTGGAAATGATTTGGAGTTTGGAGAGAGAGAAGCAGGTTAGTTAACATACACATCCATCTTAGGGGGCATTTATACTAATTCATGGCAATGAGGGGAGAGAGAAAAGGCTAATTTCATCGAACTAAGGAGAGACAGACTGATTCAAAATGTGTAAGACTCCTCAAAATCAAAGAACCTTGAAATAGTGGAACACTTAATGTACTTCAAAAGGTTTGATTGAAATTTGGATGCTCATGAAAAAGAACTTATACCTTCTAAATACCCAGAGCTTGTGCATTAAAGTAAAATGTAAGCAGAGAAATTTCTTGGAAATATTTTACATCTTTAACATGCTTTGACAGTTCAGCCATCTGAGGAACTGAAGATTTTGAAAGCTCTGACTCTCAGTTTAATGGTACACATTCCTAGGGGTGTGTTTTGTTCCAGCAGAAGAAAAGGCCTGTGTGCTGTGAACCTCTGTGATACCTTGTGAGTTTAGATATTGGTACACCTTTAAGGTAAACAGTGTATGAATGTCCAGAAAAAAACAGTGATTTCCAGGCCTACCCACATTTCTGGTGGATAGTAAGGACTGAGCTGTGGATTGGGCATGAAATGAAGTGGGTTGGTTGGTTGGTTGGTTGGTTGGGTTTTTTAGGAGAGGTAGTTGGCAGCTGGTCTTAGGGCTTCCCAATTAGTTCATCCAGCCCCTTGGTTCTGTCAGGCAAAGGCAGCTCACTGATACAAGACGAATTGTGCTGGTGGGTCACTGGGGAGCAATTCAAACCGGGGCTCTCTTGCCAAGAGCAGTGTCAGATGGTTAAGAGAGACGTGCAAGTGTGAGTTGTGAGGGTGAGAAGCAGCAATTGTTATCTGACCAGACTTTCTGAATTCTGCAGTGTGTGGGACCCTGAGACAAGTTCACTCTGCCAGGTTGGTGTCAAATGCAGTCTACACTCAGAAAATGAGTGAAATTTAGGGCTAGGATTACTGTGCAGCAGAGGGAGGCACAAATTACTGATTTCACCTCCCCCTTTACCCTGAGACAAGCTTTTATACAGTGCTGACTCAGCAGCTTGTTTCAACAATTTACAATGAGGAAAAACTTTTTCCTAATTAAACCCTTTGAATGTAGGGCTACTGGTCAGAAACTTGAGATATGAAGTAATTTGAATTCAAATGTTTATTATGGCTGTAAACAATTCGTATGTCATTGTCTGAACAGTCAGTTTGTGGTACCTGGGGTGGAGCATTCAAAAGAATGGAGCATTCATGGCCATCACTGAAACAGCATGTTTGGTTGTGCTTAATAGATTTTGGAAAGAGGATTATAGGATTAGAAACTAGAAGGCTCTGAATTGTAATTGTACTCTGCCATTGACTTGCTGTATAATCTTGAAAAGGTAATTTTGCCTTTGTCTCAATTTTTCCATCTGTTAGGCAGGAGTACTGAATTGCACACTTTTGAGTACCGTTTTTTAGTTTATGCCTACAAACTGTTAGAGAGGTGTTCTAAAAAAAGTCCGATTCTATAGCTTTCTGTAATTTGAGTGACATGAGGAAGGTGACTATAGCTGGGGGTGATGCATGTTTATTTTAGGTTTGTTTGCAGCACCTGCAAAATGAGCAGGTGAAATAATGTCAGCCAGTAGCCTCATGGTTGGTAGCTGAGGGTTCACATCCTGCATTACAGACCTTCTGAATGTTGTGCTACTTAAACAGCTGTTGGCAAAGGATGGGGTACACAACAACTACTTAAGTTACCCAGGCCAAAAATTTAGTCCTGGCATAGTAAAAATACCAATCTATATTAATTCCTTAATTATATGCGTTTTCTTTTTTATTTCTCCCCCCTAAGGCTAAAAGGGAGGGGAATGGTAAAGAGAGCGCAGCTAGAATGTAAAATGTTTTAGGGGAGGAAATAGTAGCCAATAACACAGGAAGAAGAATCCATACAGTGAAAACTGAAATAAGACTCAGGTTACAATTATATTTTCGGTTTTTGGCTTCCTAATGGTTACATGTCTAGGTTAACCCCTCCAGAAAGTTTTCATTCTTCTTTAAATCCCCACAGTGGACTGGGAACGTGACAACTGATGTCTTCTGTGACTGTCTCCATTGTACAATTGTGAAAATCATTTGCAGTTGTGAGTGACTGAACTTGCTTAACCCCTCAGAACTGTTCTAGGGAATGGGATTGTCAGATTCCTGATACGCAACAGGTAGAGATGTATTTAGGTCAACTGGAGGATAAATCGTAGAGCTCATGTATATTAATGACTGTCAGACTTTGTCTGTGGTTGTGTGTATGGGAATTACAGTATTGGTTGCTGAATTCAGGACAATTGCTCTTCAAAAATGGCAGGTGAGGGAGAAGTCTTTAGGAATTATAGTACCAAGAAGCCGTGTCTGCTCGGATGGAGGTAGTACACCCTAAGGTTAGCTGACTGACAGGTGACCATTCCAGATTTTGACACCACCACGGTTTCCCACACTCAGTTAAAATAACAGCTATTTTTGAGTTATGTAGACACCATATTGTTCTTCCAATTATTTTACTATACTATCCAAAAAAAAAAAAGCACAAGAAAGAGCGGTATTTCAGAGCAATTGCTAATGCTTTTCCCAAGTATTAACAATTGGAATTTTTTCTTTATTTGTAGAGGTGAAGTAGGTGAAATTAAACAAAAAATGTAAATAAAAATATTAAATAAAAATATAAATACTCTTAAACAGTGGAAAAGAAAGTGAGAAGCCGGGCTGCTTTCTCCTCTTTGTTTAACAGTGCAAACAGACACAACATGGTGCTGCATGCACTGTTCAGAGCATCTTCTATGTAATGCCTAGGTCTTTCTGTGGTTTCAGTGAGCTCCATGCACTAAGGAGGTTTCGTTACCAAAGCTGCTTTATGTTTATCCGCAGCATCACCATATTGCAAAGTTCTGAATCAGCAAAGGTGGACACACCTTGATATACACTGCTGAAAACTGTCTAATTACTTTTTAAAACAGAAGTTTACAGATAAAGTAATCCTGTTCAGTTTAATGAAACTGATTATACATTGAAATTCTTGCATTCTTTTTATTACAGCTCACCAGATTATTAATTTGGAGCTTGGAATCTGTACCTGTAGATTAAATTGCATGGGGTCATGTTAGTCCCAGAGGCTGAGAAGGGGCTGGATTCTTTCCAGCTAGCTGGGACAGTTTAATTCACCACACCTATGAAGGGGCATGCCCTCACCTGTCCAGTCTCCTCTGCTTTCCAGGACTGAATTTACCTTCCTGTAGGAATAGGTGAACTGCCCATGAAGCTGTTATTGAACTGTCACACTTTACAGCCCAGTTTATTTAGGTAAGTGGTGGTGTTTTACTTCTATACCTCTGGGAGATAAACTGCAGCAGTTTCGTTATTGCTCTGTATCCCACTCTCAGTGGAGGCAGCAATCTTTATAAGAGCTTCATCACAGTGAAGACACTGAACCTGATCTAAAAATGATGAAAGTTAGTACAGAGAGAATATTGGCACCCAAGATGAAGCTGTCACTTGCTGGAGTTACCCACCTGCCTCCAGGAATGAAAAATTTGCCATTTTACCTAGAAGTTTTTGCATGAGACTTTGAAATCTGTTGTCTGTAAATATAACTAAAGTGTTGAAAATAAGCAGTATTTTTCAATAAGCCACCTGTGCTTACGTGCCACATTGTACAAGAAGGAATAAAAAGTGAACTTTGTGAAGTCACTTGATCTAAAATTAGATTGATTCCATTTAGCGGTTGAAAGTAAGCAAAAGAACAGGCAGGGAGTAATGCAAGCCTCTCTTTGTACATTATTAAAGACTGGTAATGAACAGTGCCTAAATGAGGAAAAGACTTGGAGCAAGCAGTCCCAGAGTCTATACAGTGGGAAAAGGGACTCATACTAGAAGGCTACTATTTATAAAAGCAGTGACTGGGATACCTAAAATTGGTCACTTTCATAGGATCTTCAGGCTTTAGATAAGAACTACTGCATCTGGATTGTGTGCCAACTACTTTGGTTTTGCTTTGAGTGCTCATCTAGCTCTTAAATGAGAAGTTGGTTTTATGTCATCTGGTCATTCATCCTGATCATCAATTGCACAGTCACAAAAAAAAAAAAGAACTTATTTGATGTATATAATTGAAAGAAATTACAGTAAATATGAAGTGGTAACCTGGGACCTGATCTGTAGGCTGAAGAATTCTGTTCTACCAGAGGTAGGATGTGAAACTGAAAACACAGCTGCAGCCAGAGACCACATCTACTCATAGCTGAGTAGTGGATAGATGAGCAGCCAGTCACACAGCTAGAATTATGTTACAAAATAGTGTCACTTCTCTGTTAAAAAGGTGAGCTTGTTTGCTTTAATTTGCAGTTACCAAATTTTGTTGAGCCTTTCATTCTTAGATTCCTGTATTTTTACTTCAAAAGGCAGTCACTGAATTTGAGTCACCCTTTTAATCTTTTGTTAAGATAATCAGATTAATCATTTCTCAGTATAAAATACTTTGTCTAACCTTTGGATATTTCTGTTCCCTGTACCCTCCTCTCATTTCTTTTTAAAAATATGGGTACAGGAACTATAGGTAGAATCTACCTTAGTGATCCTAGCACTGAGGTTAAAGTGCTCCTGAATTTTGTTCTCAGTAATCTTCTGCTTCCTTCATTTGAACATCACATCATTGCTATGGATTTCTGTAAAGAATTTGTTTGCTGACAGTTTTCTATCACCTGTAAAGGATTTACGTTGCTTAACACTTCCCCTGTGCTTGACACAGCCCTCTGTTCTGCAGGTGTAGCTGCAATGTCTGATTTCTAGATGCATGACTTTGCATTTGAAGGTAGCAAAATGAAAATGTTTTCAGTAAATTCAGTGTGTTAAGCAGCATGAACTTCTCTCCATTGCTCCATTATCATTAGTACTACTTCACTGGGTTTTTTTTACCTTGAATTTATCAGTTTGATCTATATCACACCTGAATCACTAATTAAAAAAACAGGATATGTATTACTTGTCTTAATATCCCTGAAACCACAGTGAAAGAAATTCAAATTTCATGGTGGTTCCCATTTGCAGTTGTATTTTGACATGTTACTCAAGCAGCTGTGAATTTATATACATATACTAGGATTTTATTTTTTTTTTTAGTTTTGATACATAAGGCATATCATGAGTCAGTTTGAACCACTTTGGTTTTGCTCCTGCATCTTGTTCACTTCATCATCTGCCCAGCATACATGACAGAGAGTTTCCAGGATACTTTCTTCAGACAAAACCCAGACTCAGAAACAGTTCAGTGTCTAGGCTAGTGTAGCTAGTCATAGTCTTACACAGAGTATGGCTGGTTCCTTCAGCCCATCCCAAGTCTCCACTACTACTCCAGCTGGCCTTGATGTCTCACATTACTTCATACCATGGCCCTCTGCACACAGCATACATTCTCAGCATTATCCAACAAAAGCACAAACATGGAAGGCTGCATATCACCCATTTCATTGTCTTGGGCACTTGAAAAAATACTGGTTTTTAAGGAACTTAAGATTTATAATGTATAATGTTCAAAGAATGGTCAGGAGGAAAAACAGGCAAGGAAAGACGAAAAAGATTTTTGTAGGATATCCTTTCTGGTGAATTTTGGGTGCATCCCTTGATACTGCTTGAAAAAGTGAAGAGCAAAACTAAGTGGATCTCACATTAAGGCTCACAGGGAGCGGTGGCGCAGCTGGGTGCCAAGCATGAATCAGACAATGTCTGTGTGTGGCACGAGCAGCAGGGCAGAGAGCAGCGCCACATGGTAGAGGCCAGTGGTGTTAAGGCCTTTGAAACTTTCATCATTTAGAGTCTTCTTAACCATGACGTAGCTGTATTCTCTCCAGGCATGGAAAGGTGCTGCCTGGGAGGAGTGTGGTCACAGTCAACTCTAGGACACTTTATCCACAGAGTGGTGATCAATGGAAAAATCTTGAAGGCAATATGGACACATAACTTCAACTCCCTGCTATTCTGGCAACTACTTAATATTATTTAAATAAATACATCGAATTCTGCATTGAAAATTAAGTGTCTTTTGCTAACATGACTCTTCAAACAATCTACTACTTCCCTCCTCTTCCTAATCTTCTTCTAACTCCAGCTCTACATTTATTCACGACTTGTTTACACTTATGCCAACATTATCTTTTCTGTTAAACAGCACTGCTGCTCCTGTAGAATTTATCTGCTTGATATTTGTTTCTAGGTAGCTCCCATGTCCTTTCTCAGTCTTTGTTTTCCTAAGCTGAACAAGTCCTTTTAGTCTTTTCTCATGAAGCAGACTTTCTACTCCTCTCATCATCCTCATAACTCTCTTGTGTAATGTTTGAATTTGTGAGATAGGGCTTGTAAGGAAGGTAATATATTTTATGAGATCACTGATATTGTTGGAAAAAAATAGGAAAGCTTTTGAGTAGACAGGTCATTCTCACATATGCCAAAGCTTACCAGCTTTTTTTCCAACTGTCTAAATTGTCTTTTAAAAGATACTGCCTCTGCCTAGAAGCAATCCCTCTCATACATTCTTGGACATTATTGGCTACACCATAACCTTTTGAATTAATCTTTCCTGAAATATTTTATATAATTCTGTCCTCCCAAATGCTTTTGGGTTTGCCGGTGTGACAGATGAATGTCTACCTCATGTTTCTTGGAAACATACCTCACCCTACATATTTTAGGATTGCCTTTGAACAACTCACTGGCCATCTGAGTGACTTCAAGGAGTAAGATGCCATGGATACATCCTCCTCAGAGCACACCCTGTCAGAGGTCTCCCCCCAGAAGAGGGAATAAGGTGGGAGCTGGGATATGGGAAACCTGTCCAATGATTCATGCTTGTGAAAGACAGCTGATCTAAGGGCTTGGAGACAAGCCTCAAGGATATGCAAGCTTCCTTTGTAATACCATTTTGAGTGCAGAGGATTTCCTTCCCAAAAGTCTTTTTCTCAGCTCCAAAAAATAGATGATCCTGCCAAAGTAACATAAAAATTAGATGTCTTATAAAGATGAATGGTATGCTTTGTAGGATATCAAGTGTATTCCTCTCAAACAGTATTTTTAGCAATTTCTTAAGAAATTTTGTGCAGGTTTATATATGTGAAGGTTTGACTGGACTCACCAATCTTCCTCTTTTTTTAATAAACCAGCATAAAGTAGAATTTATTTACATAATGCAATGATCCATGAAGGTTACCATAACATCAAGGGACCATATTAACCGCTTGAATGGAATTCATTAGAAATTAACTACCACTTAAATTAATTTTCCCACATTCACAAGGCTGTAATGGTGGAAAAAGGAACCGTCCATCAGCATGTACTGACAGGAGAGCTGTCACTGCTTTTATTTATAGGTGAATACATTAACCCATGAAGCAGCCTTTTCAGACAAAATCTTGAGCTTCTGTACAAATAAGCTGCTTCAGAAGACTTTTAATAAGTATCCCAGCCTCAGTTAAACAGGAACACATACTGCTTAATGCTTTTGCCACTGGTTGTATGTATTGTAGCCTTTTCATGAGCACAGTACAAAAATTTGCTGCTAAAAAATTCAAACTTCACACTGTATGTAATGTATTTTCAATGGATAATATTATTGGTTAGATCTAGTTATGGTGGTACTGTATTATCAGTATTGTTAAAACTACACAAACAAAAGATCATCCATTGGTTCTTCTTCTTTTGTAGTTTATTACCTGGTTTGAATTTTTTAACTCCCTTACAAGTGATTTTATGTACAAGTCTCCAAACCTTTTACCCACCTGGGATCTAGAAATATTTTGGGCAATTTTACTGTAGTGCATTGTGGTAATCACTCACATAAACTACAATGGGAAAGAGCTTTGTGTAACCTGTTAGATGACCATAGTTGTCACAAAACAATACAGCATAAGAGGTGGGTGTCTTTTATATATGTAAACATCATAGCTGAAATGATCTCAGGACAATCTCCTGTACAGTTTAATCAAAGTAATATTTTCATATGTAATTATAGCTCAGAGCTAAAAGCTAGCCCTTACCAATCAGCAACATTTTGTATTAACAATGAAAGTTCAATAAGAGAGGATTGTTAGCTTTTAAAAAACACCCCTTTATGTATGACCATTAAAATAACGAAATAAAATAAGTTTTGCATCATTTTCTGTTGGGTGCTATCTTATGTAATAAACAGTGATGACACAACATCACATGAGCTTGTATGCCAGCAGTGGTGCCTTCTGAAAAGCTACAGTCTCACAGCTGTCGAGAAAGAGAAAATACAGAAGTTGCAGTGAACCTCACAGCATTCTGAACACTTTCTTGTAAGCTCCTCCATGATTTCTCTAGCAGTGTCAAAGGAAGCTTGACCACACGGTTTCTCATATGGGGGATTTGTAGGACAAGTGGCCTTTCCAGGTATTCCTGTGAATTTGTTGCTGTTTTCAGACACTTGACAGGCATAGCAAATATATGAGCTTTTTCTGGGTTACCCACAAGTCCCTCAAAGGGAACTAAAGGCTGTCCTGATACTCCAGTGATAAAATTGCATGCTCTTACCTTTTATGTCATCCCCTCTGAACAGATTCTTTTCAACAGCTTCTCAGAGGTATTGAGATGTTACACACTTAGAGCTAAAAATATAAACTCTGTAAGTGAGAGAAAATATTTTACAAGCTTAGCCCTCCAATAGTGTATGTAGTTTTCCATTCCAGTTATATAGATATGGCTATATTATGCTATTCTGCTATGCTGAATTAAAATCTTAGTGTCAGTATTACCTAAAAAAGTCTATGGTTGCAGTTAGGTCAGTCTCAGCCTCAGATGTCACACATCTTAACAAAAAAAATTGGTGTTCACTTTTTTTTTATAGTTATACTTTAACTAGCTAAACTGAAAATCTGGAAGTACTTCTACCAATGTCTTGGGATGCTATTTGTTTACAGTATAGATAAGTGATTCTCAGATGTTCCCACAGCAGCCTAAGGAGAGCGGGTAGCTGGGAGCAGACTAGCCACTCTCCTTCAAAAGTAGCAACTGTCACCGGTACAAATTATGATTTATTTATTATTTAATGGATTTAGAGCATTTAAAATTCTTACAAACACTATTTTGTCTAATTCTTCCACATTTTATGTGGTACTGCTTTTTAGTTTGTCTGATTTGTACACACTAATGTACACGCATAATGGATAATGGGAATGAGTCAGACTAACTAGAAAATCATGCCTTTTTACTTAGTTGTCATTTGGGACTATGGTTAGTTTGGTTAATTGATACAATATTGACTAGGTAATGACTCTCACTTCTGTCAACATTTTTACATTTGTTAAATTTCCCTGCCTGATTCTGCTTTTCTGCTTTATTTCCTTTTAAAATTTAAACATCTTAAAAAAGGCTCTTCTCAATTAATGCATTTCATGATTGAGGAACACTGAAATTAACTTTTAGCCAATTAAATTTTTACGAGTATTTGCTATTGTCGACAGTAGTAAAAACTTCTGTTTCAGCCACATTAATAATTAATTTAGAAGCACATGCCTGAAATACTTCTCCACATGCAAAGGAGTTGTTATTCTCCCACAGCTTCCCTCACAGTCATCCTGGTGGCTCCCTTGGCACTCGTACGCCATTATTTTGTTGGCAGCATTTTGATTTCTGCATGGTTATGATTAACCTGTACAATGTGTTCCTCTTAATGCAAAGCTGTTTTCTTATCCTTCAATTCTACAAACTGGAAAAAGCATATAGCCGCAGGCCACACAGAATAATACCAGTGTCAAGCTTTAAAAAACATATTTGTTTTGTGTCCTCTAAGGACAAATGATAGACATGTAAAAATGTTTTCTCTGTTTCTCTTTCATGGAATACTTACTTTAGAATTAACTTCTGTCACAGAGAACATAATTTGAAGCATCTACTTTATATTATTTCTGAGCATTTCTACTGTAAAGAGGGAAAATAGTACGTTGTGTATGACATGTGTGATTACAAGGTTATAGAAGCTCTTTATGTTTCTCTAGTTATGGTTTCCCCTTAAGAAAGCTTGTCACTGGAAACATAAGAGCGTCCTTCCTTCAAAAGAGGCAAGTATATAGTACTATCAATCAGTGTAATTAATGTAATTTTTAATTGCTTTACAATACTTTAAATTCCCACACCTCTGAAGCACTGTGTTCTTCATGCATGTTTCTGTTTTGAAATAGGTCAGACAAGAAAAGGTATTTTTATGATACATTCTTAAGTGTTCTGATGATTACATGTGCTGTAACCCATTTCTTCATAAACGTATTCTGTCTTTAATTTTGCCCTCTTCAAGATACAATCACCCCAGTGTCCTTTTATTCATAAAGATTGTTCTTTTACATACTCTCTCTGTCTTACCTATTTGTTAATTCTGTTTCTCTGTGATATCAAGCATACTTCATTTCATGCTTCATTGTCCAGGTTTTAGTTTCAGCTCCAGTATATTAAATGTTCCCACCCTTTTGCTCCATATTTTATAGTCGACAGTACAGAAGCGTTAAAAGCCTTTCTTGAGCAAAGAGAAAGATGAGTCTTCCTAATGTGGAATTCTCTTCCTTCAGAAACTTGATTGACCCCAAATCTTATGACTCCACGGTCAAGAAAAATAAAACTCATTCAAGGCAAAAAGTATCTCAGCAACACTTCTCTGATGTTAAAATAGTAGAAATTTTCTTTTTTCTCCCTATTTCCTTTCCCTTGAAATAAAGAAAAAAATCTATATATTAAAATTAAAACAAAAAAAAAAACAACAACAACAACAACAACAAAAACCCCAGAAAGTTAGCTATACAATTTTTGCTTAAGTCTATATATTGTTAGGTATTTTATGTATCCGTGGTTTTGATAACAAAATGTGTTACTTTATTACATTGAAGACTACTTTTTGTTTAAAATCCTTAATTTTCTGGCTCAGTTGTCGTAGTGAACCTGATCATGGAAAAAGATTTCCAGGATTGAGAAATTCCTGATAATAAAAATGAGGCAGGTTGGAAGATCTCTTAGAATCACAGAATCACAGACCTGGTCAGGTTGGAAGTGACCACAGTGGGTCATCTTGTCCAACCTCCCTGCTCCAACAGGGTCATCCTAGAGCACATGGCACAGGCTTGTGTCCAGATGGTTCTTGAATATCTTCAGTAAGGAGGACTCCACAATGTCTCTTGGCAACCTGTTCCAGTGCTTGGTCACCCACACAGTGAAGAGTTTATTCCTCATATTGAGGTAAAACATCCTGTGTGTTGGTTTCTGCCCATTTTATTGCTTTACACTGCCAAGAGCCTGGATCCATCCTCCTAGCACCCTCCCTTCAGATACTTCTAGACATCGATGAGGTCCCCTCTCTGTTGTCTCTTCTCAGGGCTGGACAGGCCAAGTTCCCTCAGCCTTTCCTCATAAGAGAGATGTTCCAGTCCCTTAATCACCTTTGTTGCCCTCCTCTGGACCTGCTTCAGGAGCCCCATGTCTCTCTTGTCCTGAGGAGCCCAGAACTAGACACAGCACTCCAGATGTGGCTCCTACTAGGGCTGAGGGGCAGGATGACTTCACTTGATCTGCTGGAAATGTTCTTCCTAATTCATCCCCGGAAACCACTGGTCATCTTGGCCACCAGCGCACACTGCTGGGTCATGGACAGCTTGTTGTCCACCAGGACCCCTAGATCCTTCTCCACAGAGCTGTTTTCCAGCAGGTCAGCCCCCAGCCGGTACTGGTGCCTGGGGTTATTCCTCCCCAGGTGCAGGACTCTGCACTTGCCTTTGTTGCATTTCAGAACGTTCCTCTCTGCCCATTTCTCAAACCTGTCGAGGTCCCTCTGAAGGGCTGCACAGCCCTCTGGGGTATTGGCCACTCCTCCCAGCCTTGTGTCATCGGGGAACTTCCTGAGGAGGCCTCTGCCCCTTCATCCAAGTCATTGATGAACAAGTTAAACAATACTGGGACGAGTATTGAACCGTGGGGGACACCACTAATTACAGGCCTCCAACTAGACCCTGTGCCACTAGTTACAACCCTTTGGGATGTGCCCTTCAGCCAGTTCTCAATCCACCTCCTTGTCCACTCATCCATTCCACACTTCCTGAGTTTGCGTATGAGCTGTTGTGAGACGGTCTCGAAAGCTTTGCTGAAGTCGAGATAGACAATAACCACTGCTCTCCCCTCATCCATTCAGGAAGTTATTTCTTCATATAAGTCAGTCAGATTGGTCAAGCATGATTTACCTTTAGAGAATCCATGCTGACTACTCCTGATGACCTTCTTGTCATCCATGCAGATAGAGATTGCCTGTACAATGAGGCACACCATCATCTTTTTAGGGATTGAGGTTAGGCTGACTGGCTGGTAGTTCCCTGGGTCCTGCTTCTTGCTCTTTTTGAAGGCTGGAGTGACATTTGATTTCTTCTAGTCCTCAGGCACATCATCGGATCATCATGACCTTTCAAAGATTATTGTGAGCAGCCTCACTATAATCCTGGTAAGTCAATTAGAGATCTTGGAAGCAGCACAGATCATCAAGACAGTAGTGATTAAAGACTACAAGTTTGACCTGAATGGATCACATTCCACAAACGCGATCCACACTGTAGTGACCTGACTTCTCTGTGCTTTTAAAAGTCATGCGAAGAAGTCGCACATGGCACCCAGTCAGCTCATGAAGGCAGGCCTTCCACTGCAGGGTAAGCACAGCGCACCCCTTGACAATATCCTGAGGATTTGGTCAGGACGTGAGGTGCCCTGGACTGGAGAGCCATGGTCAGTACCCAGGGATTTACTAGTAAGCATCCAAGAGAGGACCTCCAAGGCTTGAGAGGGAAGTGGTCCTGGTCCCATTGAGTCACTGGGGAACCAAAAGCCAGCAGTAAGAGTCCTTCTTCAAAGCTTCCTCTTCACAGGACTCCAGTGAGGGAACTATAGCAATGGGCCAGCTTGGATCAAATGGCCTGGTGGATCTCACCATGGTGTGTGGCAGAGGGCACAGTAGTAGCCTTAGCTGCTGTGCAGGATAATTCTTTCCCTGGTATCATTAGGGCAGGCATCCATGGGCCAGTGAGTGCCCTACGATATGTTTTTGGGATCTAAGCACTCCTCTGCTGGTCCTGGTCAAGGAGACTCCGAGAGGAGCAGCACGGCATACTTCTGCATTGGTGGTATCTCCATGGGCCTGCCTGCCATGGGGAAGCCTTCTGCAGTTGAAATAAAGGCAACTGGGAGGGACATTGTCAGGGCAGTTCCAAAGGATCCTGCGTATTTTCTGCCTGGAGCGGAATTACAAGAAATTTATGAATGTACTTGACACAGGTTTATTTTAATTAAATGTAAAATTCCAGCAGGTGTTACTGAAATACTGTCATCTGAGTTTTGTGGAGCACGCTGGGAAACAATGACAAACCAGTCAAAGAAAGAAAGAAACACCAAGAATCCCAACAGGTAATGACTTAAAAAGAAGCAAAAGTTGATAATAACAGAAGTGAAGATAAAAATAACAACAGCATTAAAAAAATTAAAATAAAATAATTTTAATACAGCAGAATAAAAAAGCAAACCAGCTATATAGATCTTAGTTGTCAGTTGAAATCCTTTGAACAAGGCTGTAGAAAATGTAGATTTTATCTTTATTTTGTCTTGTGAACTAATTGCTTCAGAATTAAAGGAAGATATTATCATACTGATGGTACCAAGATAGAACAGAAAGAAGCACGTGTTCTCCCTGATCCCCATCCCATAGTAGTAATTAAAACAAAGAGGAAAGGAAAGAGTTCTCTGTCTGTAACAGTTGGCCTTATTACCATATCAGCTACTCCTGCTTTGGTTTAATGGAGTATCAAACAGGTTGTGCTTCCCCTTACAGCCATGAAACTGCTGATTGCTGCATATCCAAGGCTTTCGGCTTCTCTGCTGCACTGTCATGAGGAATAACCCCAGGTGTCTTTCCTACTGTTCAACAGTTGCATTTGAATGTGCATTAAAAATCTGATCAATTCATCAATGAACAAAGCTAATTTCTGGGCAGGTTCAAAAATTATGTATGAACACACACACATCTATGTATACACTTTTTAAAATTCTAGATCAAAACTTCTCCACATAATATATTAATTATTTAAAGCCACTCTTGAACTTTTTAGAGCACTTTCTTTCCTGCACACATGCTTGAAAATTCTTAAAAATATGAGAGTTTATTGAAGATTGACAATGGTTTTACATTGTTTTGGGACAGCAACTATGAAATTGCAGGAAATAGTTTCTTATATTTATGGCTGCCCTTAGAAAAGTATAATTTATTAATGGAATTTCTTCACAGATCTACTATTTCGTATGGGCTACACCACTGTTTGCTGTCCAGACATTTTAGTTCACTTTGACAGAAAATGTATCACCCATTTTGGAGACAAAATAAGAGTTACTTCCCCTTAATAAAAGGGCTTTGAGTTTTGTTATGATGTTTCTGTTGTTTGTAAAGTGAACTAAATGGGACACTTTATGGTTTCTGCTTGGACCACCACACTGTGAGGTGTTACAGACTTTCCAGCAGTGATGGTCGCAGGTAAATGCCTACTGATGATCATCATCATCATCAGTAGCCCTAAAAATACCCCTTCTTTGGAGGCATAGTAATCTCTGCTGGGGACCCATGGAGTTCAGAACCCTAAAATACCTTAAGTCCTAACTCATGCGTCTACTGAATGCACCAGCAAAAGAAAATTGTGGAAGTGCTTGGTTAGTGTTTTCATTTGGCTTTTATGTGATTGCCATGGGGCAATTAGTAATTTCAGAGAATAAACAAGATGACAACTGCTTAGCAGCAGAAGGTAGAAAGAAAGAACTCATCAGTGCTGCCGTACTCCCACTCCCATTGTCCCGTCCACATTATCTCAGTCGCACACCGTAATTGGAAGTTAAGGCAGCAGTTCTTTTTTACAGCATAAAGATATACAAATAACAAGCATTAAATAAGAAACATCACATCACATCAACATTAACAAAAGTAATAATGCTGACCTTGCTAACACTCAAGTCTTTTCAACCGCGAATAATCTTCCATCCTGACAGGGAAGAGCAAGACACCTAATCCTCCAGCATGTTCATGACAGAAGAATTGCCACTCCTTCCCAATTAATCATTATCAGAGACAGTTCCCTTATACTCAAAAAGATTATTCCTTAGGTCTTTGCCAGCTAAGACTTCCCTTGTACAGAAATGAGCCAGCTAGAGTTCTCTTAAATTTGGTCCAATAATAACCCTTGCACTTGAGATCTAGCATTTCCCATTTGCCCAGGCTCAAATGCCCCTTAAAAGGCTGTTGGGTGCCCTTGCCCCAGTATCTAAAAGAAAAGCATATCTAAATAATATTGAGGTTTTCTGTTGATCAAAACTAATGTCTGTTTGCAGTTTTTGTAAACACAGTCTGGGTAGAGCTTTAGCATGGTATGAAGATTAATGACCCTTAAAGGAGTCCTGCAGATTTCATTTGTATTCTCCACGTTATGCTTTCACACTTTCAGAGAGCACTGCTGAACTTCTGAGCCACTTTGTCAACCTTGTTAATTTGACAGTGATTTACATCTCTCTTAATTCATACTGGAATGTCTTCAGCTGTAGCTATTTGTTAGTTATTCCACTCAGGAGGGAAGATTCTGGACTCATTGCCTCACCACAAGCTCTCAACACATCCAGCTGAGGGAATGACCTTGACTAAGAGCACCCATGTTTTCAGCCTATGTTGTTACCCAGATGTGTGTGTAATAGAAGTCAGGTGCATTGTATATTGTTTGCATTCCTCGCTTAGGCCTATATCTCTAAAATCTTTCTCTTCCTCCCTGAAAGAAGAAGAAGAAGGATTGTCCTTTATATATATATATATATATAAGTATATATGTACAATCAGATGAGACAGTCAACAGTATTTATATCTACATTCATGTGTTCTTTGCATAATGACTAGAAAAAACGTTGGGAGTTCAAGGCTATGCCTGATGAAATTCTTGCAAAAGCTGACACAGTTACATTTGTGCTTAAAATTATTCCGTGTACTCTGACAACATATGCAAACAGCAGTCAGCACCTCAATTCTGCCAAGTTCTCTCTTACCTGGAGATACTGACAGTGTCTCTGGGAGGACAGGCTGCTAAACCGGCAAGCTGCAGAAACATCTGCAACTGCTGCAAACTTTGCTGAACTGTTTTTCATGTTGGAGAAGAAGCTGAAGCAGGGACTGACTATCTCATAGACCACCACCGATTTTACAGAGGTGATGTTAGATGGTGCGATCTACTACAATATTGACATATTTCAAAAAATTTTAGATATGTTCCTTTCGATATTATTAAGTTCTTTCACATTTTTTTATCCTTATTCCAGTGTATCTAAATGCATTTTACTTTCCTTTGAGGGACTATCAGCATATATACTTTCCCTTCCCATATACTTTGCCAGGTGGTGAGAGAACATCTGGAGAGGCATGAGCTGTGGACAAGGATTTTGGCATTTCGGTTTCCATCTATACTAATTTATGGCACCTAGAGGCCTGTAGACTTCCATGAAGTTTGTCCTTAGAAATTAGTATGTCCTGAATGCTTACAAGGGCAAGAACTGAGGATGCATCTGTGTGAAATAATTATATGAACTTCAATATTGTATCTTAGGCAAACTACACGTATACATGTAGGGAGGGGTTTTTTGATATGTAAATTGCTGTTATAGATCTACCACCAAGCTCAGGAAAGATCCTTGGATGGGAAAAGATCAACAGTAAGCTTGTAAGAGGCAACAATAGTCTTTACTTCTAAGTCTATATTTTAAGACTGAAAATGAGAATTGCAGTCATTTTACTGACAGTCCCCCCACAAAAGAAAATAGAATGACTTCTGAGTTTTATATTTTTTCCACTTGAACTTTAACAACAGTGAAATTCAGGTAGTACTACTACTGAGACTGTCCCGTAAAATTCATGGTGTGATTCACGAAAGTGCCTTGGAAACTGAGAATAAGGCAAGGATAAGGACGTCACCCTTGTAAAGTAATAATTTTGATTCATTAAAAAAAGTTGCTATGTTTTAATGTTCTTTAAAAGTGAAGACTCATAATGAGAATGAGTGTTTGTTGAAATGAAACTGCTTTCCATATACACTACTGTCTGTTATATTTATCTAGAATAAGAGTTGTTAAGTATTTGACTATTTACATTTCTGTGAGACTTAGGCTTACTAGCACTATTAATAATTCTGTGTATTGTAATAGAAAAATAAATTTTCGTTAAATACATATTTCTTGCCTGGATTGTATTTTTTTTTAATTCTATTGATTGTCTAAGTGGAAATTATAAATATTCCTACAGATTTTTTCTTTCGTCACTGGAGGAGACTTGTACATAAAAGGCTTAGTTACATTATTTTCATATCCTTATATTATAAAATAACTCAGTCTTTAATAAACACTTCTTCAAAAAGAACAAAATCAACAAAATCATTAGTTTCTTCATGTGATATATGTATATCAAAACCATAAATGTATATTATGTTGTTTACACTTAACAGTTTATGCCTTAGCAAACTTTGCAGAAAATTGAGAATAGAGAATACTGCAACTTTGTTTTTATTTTAAAGATTATGGTCTTTTGTATTAATCTTAATCAAGCATTGCACAAAATCAGCAACAATTTGAATTAAGAAGTTAGATATCAGAATATAATCTCTGCAAGAGCCCTTTGCATCAATAGGAATCTGAAGGCTTTTTCTGATGTGCAAAGAATAACAGAGTTGGTGCTTTGTTGGGTTTTTATATTTTTTTTTTTCAATTTATCAGAAAAAGAATCCTAGTTTCAGAGAGACTACAAAATAGCATAAGTACCTATCACTAGGAACTGTGGATAGTTTTGAAATTCAAATACCAAAGTAAAGATACTCATCACTTGAGAAAGCTTCTTTGCATACTTTCAGGGAGAGGTGAAAGGCACATCCTCAAACAGAAAAAATGAGGGTTTCCAGTAGATCAAATCATTATTATTCTAATTTTAATGCATTGCATCAGCTAAAGCCAAGGTGGATTTAATAGAGATAACACCGTAGAAAAGGCAGAATGTGCAGCACATATTTGTTACCTGGTCTAACAGGTAGGGCATCCCAGCCTGCCTGTGATTAGTGTGGAGACCCCTACAATGTGTCCTTCTTTAAGATCCTCGCTATTTCTCCCACTAGCCCTATGAATTTTTTTTTCTTTTTTTTTTTTTTTTTGAGTGTAGGTTTTCAGCCCACAAAAATAGGGAGGTATCGAGAACAAACTTGCACAAAATGTTAGTTTAAAGCCTCCTGGGCCAGTGCAGGTACTGAACCCAACTTCTATATTCTGAGCAAATGTTCTACGTGCCAGATTAAAAAAGGTCTGTAACCAGGTGGTAATTTTTCTTAAATGTGGCTTCTTTGGTTTGACTGTGTTTTAAGTGGAGGTAGCTATATTTTTGGCTGCCAAACCCAGGCTATAGAGAGGCCCCAAGACTGCTGCTGACCAACCATGTGACATGGTGGAGAAGCAGATAGTTTCACAGTCTTGCTTCAACATGAGCATAAATAGGTAGAGCCAGAACAGGAAAGTCCCTCCTGCCTGGAGAAGCTGCAGAAGACTCCCTGCTCCTCAAAATTTCCTAAGCCAGAGACAGAGGCATCAAGGAATATTCATTGCTTCAAGAATGAAGGATACCTGAGCAGGTTTTGGGATTGCAGCTTGGCTTGTGGTCTGTCTAGCACCTCTTCCCATCTTCCATCCTCCTTGTGTGAGTCACCCGAGCCAGCAAACCTGTGGTCGCTGGAGCTAACCCTGTTACACCGACTCCTTCACAGTATGACTGCTGTGGCCAACAGAGAAGGCAATGCCCCTCCATCAAATGGGAGTAATGATTTTCTTTACCCTTCTAGAGGTTTTGAACTATACAGATGAAAGTCTGGCACAGGAAGTAAGTTCCCATTTTAAAACAAGCCTGCAATATGGTTTGCCTGCAAAGAAACAAAGGTTACATGTTTCAAAAGTTTGCACAGTAAGTACTTACAAGCTGCACATTGTTTTTCATTACCAATGATTTGTTTTCTTGCAGAACAACTTCTTCTAAAATATTAAACACAGTCAAAATGACTAATGCATTTTTTTAATCTAAGAACTGCTCAATTAAAAATTTACAAGGCACGCAATTTTGATTTCTGCCGACAATAGTCAAAACTTGTGTATAAAGATTAATTACTTATAAAGTAAAACACATCTTTTAAAAACTAACATTAAAATTGCATCTGCACTGTGTGTTGGATTTTATTCTACTCTCTTTAAGCAAAGGACTTCTGATGGACTTTTGGTAAAGTTTTATACTGCTGATAGAAATGCACTGTCTGAATTGAGTAGTTTTTGAACAAGCTGAAACCGAGAAGCAAACCATATCTTCTTGTACTTTTGGTTCTGATGCATTCATTGTATCCTATAGCTATCCAACTTAACAGTATGAAAAATATATGGAATTTTAAATTACGTTATATTATAGTGAATTATAATCTTACGTCAAAGGATACTCATATTTCAGCTAAAATTAGACAGCTTTGTTAAAATCATCTTTAAAAATATTTGTGCTTTTTTAACTGTAACATTTTGTACTGACTCTAAATGACTGAGGTTTCTAATGACAGTAAAATATATATTTCTTTTACTATACCAAGACTGCCCTCTAGAGTCTCATTGGGCCAAATTAATCTGTGGTGTAACCTCTTCAGAATATCTTTGAAATGTACATATTTTTACATGGCCCATTATGCAGTGCTGCAATTTCAATGATGCAATGGCTGCTTGAAAAAAGTAGGTAATACAATTTCAAGACGAAGATGGGAATTCTTTTTTCCCTTGCTGTGAGCTCTGATAACTCATTGCAAAAAAGAAAATACTTGTAACCTTTTTGCTGCACAAATTCTTAATTGAGTCATAAAATATTAGAAAAATTATGAAAAAGAGACTAATTCTAATTTCTTCCTAAAACCACACGAGAAGTGTGTGTGTGCCTTTAAAAGATGTCAGAGGGAATGCATGCCCAGTAACTGAATTAGGCTGGTACTTGTTCTTTCTTTACAAGTGTTAAAAGGCAGCACTTCTCCCCTCTGAGGGTTGGATTAAGCTTCCACTGGAGCCAATGGCAAACCTTAAGTAATCAAGGAAGCAGAATTATTGCACTGATTGCCAGAAGCGTTTGTATTCAGTTGTTAAATTAATAATGGGTATCTGGTTCAATAAACAGTTGTGTTTCCCATTGAATTGTAGCTGCAGTGCTGCTTCTTATTACTTACCAATATATTATGCAAAAAAGGCAGGGTAAAGGGTACAAATGGGAAGTAAACAGACCCACACAATATGGTTTTACATTATACAATGCAATGAAACAAACTTTTAGTGCATCCTTTCAAACATATACCACCTCATATTATTGGAAGAGAGGCTCATTTTCAGATTAAAGGAATATAATTCTTAGTTACAACTGTAATTTAAATTAAAGAACATAATACATAAGATTTTATTTTTCTCCCCTCAAAGAACTGAATTTTCACTTTTTGTCCTGTTTCCCTGCTCCCAGTAAGAATGGCTTGTTCAAATCAGGTTGCATTTTGGTTTATTTTTTTATATATTCTACGGAAAATCTGGGATAAATAGCCCCATCGAGGTGAGGGAAATTGGCTTGACTTAGATAAAGTCAAAAGGATTTGGCCCCCATTGATATTTACTAGAACCTGCATTCATTCAATAATGTTTTTCTTTACTCTCATCATTCTGTAGGAAGCAACAAAAAAATCAATCTGGATCACACTAAACGACACAGAACTAGAAACAGATTTTTTTAATTATAGTTTTGTTGAGAATAAACCCCAGTTCTGTGTTCTATGGTCCCAAGTTTTGGCAATGTAACTGCATCTGTATTTGTCTTACCAGGGAGATCCAAGTCCATTCTCTTGTGAGGAGCTGTGCATTTATTCTTGGTACTTGTGACTGCCACATGAAGAGGTACAGCCAATCATTTTGGACATCTAGGGCCAGTTTCACATTGCGAGGGCAGAGCATGCAGAAGAAACACTCCTCACACAGAATACACAAGCCTTGACTTTGAGTACGTTGCAGGCAATCTGGGAAATATTTCCGTAGTATAACAAAACAATGACTTACAAACATTATGTTACACATCATAGACTTAAATTGACAAAAACACCTACCAAGTAAACTTTTTTTTTCATCTTAAAGAAATGATTGGAGTTTAATCTGAAGGCCACTGCATTCAATAGAACTCTGTCCATTGAGATGAGTTGGCTTCTTACTCATCCCTTCTTGTCCTCTGTATGCTTGAAATAGCAGGAATCAATTTAGACCATCTCCTAAACATATCTTCACAATCAAATGATCACAGGATACTGGATGAAGAATACAAAAGCCTCAGACATTTCTCTGCTCTTACAGGAAGCCATTTTTAATGTCACTTTCCTCACTATTTCCCTTGGCAATAATGGGAAAATATTCTACATTACTCATTATCTCTTTTACATTGAAATAGGTTTCCTTTTTTATTTTTTTTTTTGTTTTGTTTTTAATTTGGATCATCTTATTCTGACTATACTTTGAAAATACTTGCAGTCATTCCTAACATCAAAATATGCTTCTATCTTTTAGGGAGTATTGATTTTTTAAATCCTCTAATTTTGTTGCCTTCAGGCTGACATCTTTCACTATTAGGCCACTTTTTCACTGAAACAGAAACATAGAAAAAAGAGGCATTTTGAGGAAAAAAGCTTACTACTGATCTGAAAGTCACATCAGAGATTTTTCTTCACCTAGCCCTATTACAACCATGATTTCAGAAATAATGGATAATTGCTTGTATTTGGGTGCTAAACAAAGGAGTTGTTGTATTTGCACTGTTTGGGAAGATATGAGGCATCTAATATAACCACCTGCTGTGATACATACACAAAGGATGGGAGCTAGAGCTTGCACTTGACTGAAGAGCATCATGACCATCATGACCATTAACCTACAGTTTACTCTGAGGCACCGCTCTCCCGGTGTCCCCGTCTGGAGATGTTTCACTTTGTCTGAAACCACTGTGATAAAGAGTGGGCTTGTGAGAATGACTGCGCTGCTTGTTATCGATGTTACTCACCTGCAGAGTGGAACTATATACAGTGTTTATGGCATTCTCACCACCCTACAAAAATGTCTGATTATGCTAGAAAAGGAAATGCTGTAAAGAGAAGAAATCAGGAATTTGTCCTTTCTCCTTTTTCCAAATATTCCTTCTCCTGGTGATTAAAATAATTTTTAAGACCTAGATTTGTCTTTACTCCCCACAGTAGGAGAAGGGACTTGTGTGAACCAATTGTTGCCAAAGCGAACAACTGAACCACTGCAGATGGGGGTCCATGGACCTTTTCTTGTGATCTGGTGCTGACGCAGAACAGAGGGGACATGTCTGCACTGTCCCTTACACTGGCATTAGCACAAACAGGTGAATAGCCAGTTCCAACTGAAACCTTTAAAAATCACTGATTAAGTTTGGGGCAGACCAGCTTGCAGAAAAGGATCCCCTCTGCACATGCAAAAGGGTGGAAGGGAATGTATGGCATATGGCTAAGGTGGAGGACGGTACAGTAGCCCTCAGAGATGGCAGCTTTAGTAGGATAGTGTCTGAAATATTTTGAGCAGAATATATAGCCTGTGGTTGGTATAAGAGAAGATCTAGGTCCTGCTCTTCTTCTTCAACATTTTTGCCCACAGGCAGTTTTTTAATCCCATATTTCCAGACTGAAATAAGTAATTTGCCTCCAAAAAATGCTAAGGATTCCAAAGTCTTCAAAGACATGCTTTGACTACACTAAAAATTTAACAATAAATTTCAGCTAGAAATTAAACTGCAGATTTGGTACCTGTGAAGAAACAGCACCAAAACAGTTTTAAAATGGGAAAATCACACATTTCCCTGTATTATAATTAATTGTCCATACTGTGTTCAAGATTAATTAGATTTGGCTGAACTATTTCTTCAGGAAGGCGATAAACGAAGAGGAAAATAATTTGAACATGAGCAATAGAATCTAAGTTAATTTCTGCCAAAATTTTCATTCTTTTACTTATTTTCTCCTTCCACAACACCTTTCACTTAAACCAAACATTTCTTTTTATGTCTTGGTATTACCAGATTCATCCTTTCCCTCTGACAGCTATTACATGTGTAAGAACTGTGTTGCCTCTTTTGGAAGAAAATTGCTTCTCAGTGTTGTGTGACTGGCAAAGAAATTCCAGTCCATCTCTAGTTAGCTTTTTAAGTTTAAAAAAAAAAAAATCTTATTTCCAATCCTAAATCCCTGCAGTGTAAGAAAGGAAGAACCATATCGTTTGAAATGTCTAAACAAATCGTTGCAAAGGTGCCATCATATTTAAGCTGGTGGACAAGAACACTCAATTTGTGTGTGTTCGTGTGTGGGTGTATTCATTTCAACAGACATCCATATAGCTAAATTAAGAAAAAAAAAGGGTCCATGCAATTTTTTTGCCTTTACTCTCAGTTTCTTGCTCTTGCTACGTAGCACTGTAGTCAGGTAAGGATTAAAGATGTAGTGTTTCTTCTGTGATGCGGAACAAGAATGCTCTAGTTAATCTAAAGTCAGTTCTGAATTTTGGATGAATTCTTCACACATAGCTGTTAAGGGCACCACACCATCCTGACTGCTGTGCCAAAGGGGAGACCAAAGTACACACTGAAATTTTGTCCCTGTGTGGTGGATGAGTCTTGCTGGTTCCCCAGAACAGGAGGTGCCCGTAGAAGCCTGTCTCAGGAGACAATGACATGTGCTGCCCTGCACTGTGAGTCTGCACCAGTGGTGCTGGAATTGAGACAGATCTTGGAGCGATTTACGCTTATACATTTGAAATTAATTTTTCAAAAGCAGCTTAAAATAGCCACTTAGAAACTCTCCACGTTCTGAGATATTCTGTTGAGATAGCATGGTCTCATTCTGAATTTATACAATCTCCCCTGTACATTTTGAAATCTTTTCAGAACATCTTTCAGGCTTTCTTTAAGGACCTTTCTGAATTCTTCCCGTACCTTTTGCATCTCTTGTTCCATTATTCACTGGATCCCAGAGGATATGCTGGTTACCCTCCTCAGAAGTCTTTCACAGCTGATACCAACTCCAGAGTCCCCACAATTTCTTACAATACTTTCACTGTGTGAAAAGCTAAAACAAAAAATCCTGAGACTGTAGTTTCTTTTGGTGCCTTTCCACAGGCTTTAGAACTAAGTGTGCCACTGGTCTGACTATACTAAATACAGAAAGAGCATCATTATCCGCATCTAGGTTCAGAGTTCCTACTTTCTACCCAACGTATGTCTGTACTAAATGTCTCCGTCTGATATCACGCTTGTTCTCCCCAGTTCAGTCTTAACTTTGTAGCTCTTTCTTCATAAAGAACAAATTTCTTCTACTGAAAATAAATCCAAAATTAAAGAAATGCATTCTTAAGCTGCCATGGCAGAAAGCATGGCAGGGGCTACATGCCTATGTTAGTAAATGCACTCTTTTTATCCTTATTCCCAGCCTGGGGAAAAAACCTACTTTTTTCCCTCAGTAATTGCAGATGCTTATACTCCTAGAAACACAGAGAAAGGTGCATATAAATGCTGTCCTGTAGACATAATTGTGCTGCTAAATATCTTAAATACAGTTCAGTGAAACATAGGACTAGGATGTTCCTTGAGTCCCAGCTCTTGATTATCACAAACAATTGTATCCTAAAACTGATTTAATAAATGTATTTGGTTTAACTTCAAAGTTAAGTCTTTTTAACTGCAATGACTTCCCTGGAAGAACTAGAATAATGCTTAGGAATCTCATAATATCAGACCTAAATGCATTTACAGTCTTTTTATCTCTATTTCTTCTTATGCCAACATTGCCTTTTAATTAAAAAAGTTATTTCCCCTCACTGTATTTACACACTTGATATATTTACAGATTGCAATCATAGCCTCCTCCATACTACAATCTGCTTATATAAACAAGTCAGCCTTCTGCAGTACCCTTTCCATAAAGATGGGTTCTCTGGCTTTATAGTCTTCTTAGCCTCTCTGTGCACCTGATCCAGATTCAGTTCTCTGCTTCTGGGCGAGAAGAAACACCTCAATTGTAAAGCCTTACAATATCAAAGTGCAACGTTGTTAGCCCTTCTCCATCTCTATTGCCCATCCCTGGAGTATTCCAGAAGTCTTCAGAATTGATGGAGCTTTTGACTTTGTACCAGTATCCTCAGAATAACTCCAACACAATTTTGGTGTTCAATCAAGAAAATATTAAAAAGGATTGACTCAAATGTTCATGAGCCTAACTAGTAACATTTCATTTTATATTTGAACCTGCCCCTTTCAGCGCTACCTGTTCCAGTCTTTGCTCACCTACTTCCCTTGCTTCCTACCTTCCTTACACTTTCTCCCATTGTGAGAATCCCATTTTCTCAATTTTGCTTGAGGTTTCCCACATGGCACTTCTTCAGGCCCACTGATGCAAATCAAATTGACAAAATCTACTCCCTCTGTCAGTCCCAGAAGACTGGCTTTGATTTGTTCTTACTGCACTTTGTTTAATTTTCTTTTTTCTTTCCATACTTATCCATCTCTTCTTTCAAAAATATAACAAACACTTGAGATGATGTTCCATGGTCTGCAAAAATTTTAATCATATTCACTTTTCCAACACCAGTTCATACCCCAGTGTTGTTGTCATCTGATTGCAAGACTGTTGAAAATCTTTCTTGCGATGTTTTAACTGGACATTTCTTTGCCAGTTCTTTGAGACTATTTGATTTTCCCCAGCTAGAATTCAGTAACATTTCTTGAGTGTTACTCCTGTCTCAGTTGAGGATGTCTGTATTTCAATAATCTTATTAACATTTGCCATCATTTTTCCACCACTAAAACATCACATTGTTTGAAACGAAATCAAAGTATTCATTAGTTTTGATGCTAAACTGAAAATGCCTTCCATCTAGAGGTCAAACAGTCTCTGTGTAGCAGATTTACATCTTCATTAGTCTTTGTAATTTGTCTTGCTGTCCTCTGCAAGGTCTAGTTCACGTTGAGTCTCTGCTTGTTGTTGACATCCTCCTTGGAGTGGCTGTTCATCCAGTTAGCTCTGAAGTCCTTCCCCATAGTTTTTCTCAATTGACTTGAGACAAATTTTAATAACATCAGCATCTTTGGTTTAATATTGAAGGCTCTGGGACTTCATTCGACATGGATTCAGTACCTAGTTCCCTTTATTTATTCAGGTTTACCTTCTTACATAGCTATAGGTCTGTTTATATCTAGCCTTACATTTAGCTAATACTGAATTGACTTGTGATCACTAAACTAAGTCTCTTTCTGTTTTCCATTTCACTTAAATGTCCTTATCACTAACCAAAATGAAGCCTAAAATGGTATCATCTCCTGTTTTAGCAGTGAAACTTCAGTGGAAGAAATCTTTTGCTTCTATGTAACACAGAATATCTGAATCATACCATACCTATGACTATTTAGCTATTTCTACATTTTTGTTGTCTTCTGCAAAACTGTTCAAACCTGTGTTTCACCTCACATCTGTATCATGTTCTTGTTCCTGACAGAAATCACCACTGTTATGTTGCATCAGGATTTACACTACAGCAGAGGCGAGTGGATACTGTGCTTCAGTAAGAAAATCTTATTAAAATGCAAGCACATGTTTAATTTACAAATTAAACATTACTGTAACCAGTAATGTTTTTTAAAAGATTCCCACTTCAGTTGCATAAAAACAACTGAGATCCTCTTCAACTCTGTCAACTCTATCAATCTCCAGAATTACAAGGCTACAGGGGACTGTGTGGTGGTTATGTTGCTCCCCCTTCACCTATAACATAAGATGCTGAACCACATAACTCTCTCCCAAGATGTTTCCTGTGTAACAAGAGAATATTTTTAAGAAATCTGTAAATTTTGGATGTGAAGATGGAAAATCCATTGCTTCCCATGGTAACTTGAATTTGCCTATTTTTAACTTGAAATTTTTATTACGTGATTATACACTGGATTTTACTGAATCCTCTACTATTGGGTATTTTCTCCTTTCTATGATACTGCCTTCATATCACTTTTCAGTCTTCTTTTTGATAAACTAATTGAGCATTTCAAATTTCATATTTTACTGGTCCTGTATTTGATTGTCTTCTTCAGTTTCCCCACATCATTTCAAAAATATGGACAGCATTATTGAAGATAATAATTTGGGGTGAGTCTTAGTGCTACTTCCATTTCTAATGCGACTTGCTCTTCTCCGATTCATTTATACTGAACAGGCTTATTAATTGGTTTTTTTTCCTGGAAGATTCATAGGAGATTAGCAAGTCATTACTGTTAGCATGTGTGTCACAGGGGAGCACTGGAGTTGTCAGCTTGCCCGGATGAGTGATATTATTTTGGCCTTGTCCTCAGACGAAACACAAAATACCAGTCATAAGTGGTGCTGATGTGCTGTGCCTTCACACTGATCCAGACTCTCTCGGATTTATTTTCAAAATGCTGCATGCACGCGCACCCCCACGTGTGTAATTTTACATGCACACACATGCACAGACGCTACTGCTGCCTTGGGGGAGGAAAGAGAAGAGTGGGAGGGTAAATAGGGATTGTCTCTCTCTTTTGTACAGTCTGAGTGTAAATTTAGACATTAGATTAAAGAATTAGAGACTGAAGCACCCTGCTGCTTGGCTGCACTACTGACTGTCCTTAGAAAAGAAACATTAATGTGGTCCCTGATAGGTGACTTACCTGAATGAAGGGAAAATGCTGTGACAGTAACAGCTAGTGAGTGTGAGTCAAAATTAATATTGCAGGATGAGATGTCTACTTTCTTGAATTTATAATTGCATAGCAATGAAAATATAAGATCATAATTATCAGATATTCTGCTTTTCCTGACTTGGTCTTGCTATAATTTCCAATGGTCACAATTTGTTTGAAATTGAAATTCAAGAACTGCAAAAGTCAAATGTCAATGGAGTTTTAAATTGTCTTGCTACTAACACTGTATGAACTGTAATTTTAAGACCACACTATACAAAGAATAGCAGAATAATCCTAACAGAAAACCACTGGTCTAATGATTCTGTCTAGCAGAATATCACTTCCAGATGTAGCAGTTGCTATCAAACAAACATTTTTAAAAAGAACAACTACTGGTTTATGAGAAGACAGCACTCTGGACCTCTCTAACAGGTTTAACAGGGTGAAATGATCCATAGATGCGATACTATTTAAACTCTTCTCCAAGAAAACTGTTTGCCTCATGGATTTTTTTATTGACCTATGTTTTTTGTTTCAAAGACCACAAGCTCTGTATACTTTTTAGTACTTAAAACATCGTGTTTCCATGTTCTGGACAGAATGCTCTCTAAAGGGCTTCATTTTAGTCTCTAAATGCACTCATGCAGCCTCAGGTTTTTTATGGGGAAAGAAGTGAAGTTCACTGAAGAGCCCTTTAAAGTTTGGGTGGAATATCGCTGTTCCAGCAGTTAAGTGATGCGCAGCACCTTTGTCATTTTGCAGCTGTTGGAAAATCTCAGAAACAATAATGTTTTTGTCCGCTGCACTTTTCTATGTTTTCAAAGAAGCAACATGACTTACCTTATGTTTAACTGCAACGTATAAGTGCAGTCTGTAACAAATAAATGTAAGCGGTGTAGGCTGGAGCCCTGGGACACGTATTACTTATACATATCTTGTTGGTAACAGAACATAAATACTTCACTAAAGTCTCCATTTGTAATTTGTGCTGAACGTTTCTGAACATATGAAATATGAATTACATTTTGTAATGGCCCTTTGTGTTGAAGTCTAGTGGGAAAATATTGTTCTCCATGAGACAAAGTAAATTGCAATGATTCCTGAAGGGACTTGACTTTTGTACAAGAAAATACATTTAATCTGACATAGTTACTCTAATGATCTCTCATGTTATCTTTTATTGAACACAAAATGAGGTACAGCCATCAAAGTTTAGCATGCTGCTGAGTGCACCATCATTAGAATACCAATATGGGGCTAAAGGGAATTTAGCTTACTTAGTTTACTTAGCTCTACACACTTTTAGGGGCTCACAAGTTCAGTGGAATGCTCTGTGCCACCTGGTATTTAAGGGAGGGAGGCTTGCAAAATGTGGATTTAGAAACATGCGCTCAAAAAAAGTTAGAAACAGTCATTCTGTCTTCAGGTGTATGAGGCACCAAGGGATCTCTTCAGAAGAGAGGGATAAGAGGGGAACTATCACTGACTTTGGCTACATAGTGGGGCATTCCAGAGAAGGCCAGAGCTGGCCAGCAAAAGAATGATGGCAACAGGCTTGAGAGAAGGAAAATTCCAATTTGATATTAGGAAAACTATTGCCCAGGGAGGCCATGGAATTTCCTTCTTTGGAGGATGCTTCAAACTCAACCAGAAAAGGCCGTATACATCATGGTCAAAATTCAGAGCTAGATCTCACTTCAAAGTCAGCCCTGCTCTGAGCAGGGGTTTGGGCTAAATGCCACCAGAGATGCTTTCTGACCTACATTATTGCATAATTCTATGGCCTTATTTTATTATAATGCATCTGTTATGTGAAACCCTATTTCATCTGTAAAATGGAGTATATTTATCTGTGAAAGAAGAACACTAATACAATATAGTTCCATGTGAAGAATAGAAAATTGCTATTGTCTTGTATTAAAAATTAGTAATAATACTTTTTAAAAGTTAAAATTAGCTTCCAGCTAGTTATATAAGACCAAATCAACTTGAGCATAAGGTTTGATTAAGTTTTTAACCTTTTTAAAATAATCTCAATATACAAATGATTTTTATACATTAACTTCGTAACTATTTTGCTATGTCCACGATAGCCCTTTCTTCATCTGACTACTTTTTCTAATCTCAGCACAGGATGAGACAGCACTGTGTAGAAATGGCAAGGTGGGGGGAAAATAGAAATATTTGTAAATGAAGCCTGCTGAGGCTACACTTTAGAGACTTTTGTTTATTTTTTTCATCTGGGTTTGGTGTGTATTTCTCCTTAAAGAGGGATCAGACATTTTTCTTTTTTAATAATCTTATTTGCAAAGCTTTTACCAACAACATTTTTTTTTTTTTTTAACACAGAAATATCATTCCAACATCAAAGCAAGCTCAGAGGAACTAGCTGCTCCCTGTACATTGGTTTTAGTTAAACTAACACAAAGTGTTCCTGATACTTGCAAAGGTCTTTTGCAAAAACCAGCTTGATAGTATACAGTTTCTTTCTAGGTTTTTAATGTTTGAAAAAGAATTTGGGAAACTGTCTAGCCTCTAGTGATATCCATCATAACATTAAAGATTAATCTCAGTTCAGTAATGATACTGTAATTCAGAGTCCAGCAAATGTTTGTGGCATTCGTGCACTTTTCCATGCCTTCACACATTTGACTTTATTTCACATAAGATAGAGGCAATTAAGTATTTTAAGTACTTAAGCATTAAGTTATAATGCTTGCTTGTTTTCATTATTATAGCCTTTTAATATGTTAACTATACTTTCACCTTTAACTTTTCATGAATGTGGTTTGGGGATAAAATTGGTTTGGGGTCTTTATTTTCATTCTAGGAGCTAAGGAAATGAATAAAGTAAAAATTTTAAAGCACAGAAAAGTTGTTACTTCTGCAAAACTTTGTCTTACTCAGCTTAGACCTTTAGAGAATTTGGGAATAGTTAAAAACTTGTCCTTGGTAGCCTGATGTAGCTTTTTGTAGTAGTTGCTTGTTCTTAGTTACTTTCAAGTTACTAAAGAATTTGAAACATTTGAATATTGACACAAAATAGAGGCAGGAAACAGGTGTATCATTTAAAGGGACATACTTAACTGAGGAGATGCACAACTCTTACTCAATTCTGGGTTTTAGTATAAACATAGTACTCTCTTGAAAGGATTAAGGGAAGTCAGAAATATTTCTATCTATATTGCAGTCACTTTTCATTAAAAAGCTGTCTGTACACTCTTTGCAATATTGCCTTTGATTACTTATCTTAGTTGAATGTTGTTGTTTCTTAATCTCAAGGCAAAAGTTGGAGTTTTGCATATTTTAAAAAGAAATTAAGACATGGCATTCTGGTCATTTTTAAATGAAGCTCATTTAAAAGCTTGTAATAGCTATATTTCTTGGAAGAATTTTACTCATAAAAGTTCTCATTAATAATTTCCTGAACTTTTAATATAAATTACAATTACCATGGAGTCACATTATGGCATCCTGTAGTGATGCTTCCCCCAAGTATTTCTCTGGTATCTTACCAGTAGCTTCAGGAGTTAGAGGTGATAATTTTTTTTACTTAATAGTCCCTGTGAGATTTTTCCTTCATGACTTTGTCTGAAACCATTTTGAACCTTTGCAAAATTTTGGCATTTTCAACATCAATCCATTTACACCATGTGGCAATCAGCTCAGCAAACTTCAGCATCTGCCTGGTAATTGATTGCAGTATTCATTTGAAAGCTGAATAGGTTCTCTTTTCACATCATGACCATGTCCCATGGTCAGCACAAAAAACACTATTATTTTTATATTTAATGAAATAAAATTAAAATGCTAGTAAATTGATAGTTTGATAAGTACTTGATGTAATTTGACAATCAAAAATAATATTTAAGCCCAAATGATCATTTTCTTTAACAGCCTAACAGCACAGGCGGGACAAGGTTTGCAGGAGTAATATAAACCACTTAACCTAGTCCCCCGTTCTAATAAATGATGTTACTTACAAATCTTATCCTGCCAATGGAAATAAGGATAATCCAAAATTTTTCAGCTTAGTTCACTTCTAGAAATGTGTTTATAGCATCTTGTTTGTCTCATTTTAAAACATGACAGACTTTTCTGCCAATAAACTGTAATAGAGAAAGCAATATATTAAATACTATTTTCCTATTATCAAGAGTAAAACATAGCACAGCTAAGCAAACACACAAAAGGGAATCCAGAAAGGTTCAGGCTTTTTTCATCATGCCTTTGTGAATGGAAATAGCAGGAAATAAAAAGTTTGTTATTTATCATACACCATGCAGCAAAAATCTCACCGATCTTGAAGTGCCGTCTTGCCACAGAAGATATTAATTATCCACCAGAGATTTCACCAGAATAATCCCTGTTTCTCAGCCTGGCCTAATTTAGCAGCCCTTCTCCTTGTCTCTAAAGCACATATACACTCAGCTTCACTTACATGTCAGATTATGTAACTCAGATTAAGCATTAAGCATATGTCTAAATCATTTGGGACTTTAATTAGGCAACTAGTGAAAAAGGCTAGCATCCTAATGCTAGAATTAATTTTAACAGAAACGCTTGGAAGCAAGAATTCCAGCTAGATAGTATGAAAGAAAATTGATACTGTTAAGTCCAAAATGCCATCAAAAAGCTATTATTAATGAGTAATAATTTAGTTCTGCTGTTTTAAATTACAGGATTAGTAAAGCAATATAAAAATGCCCTAATAAACAAAAAAGATACATTTAAATACTAACATAGGGTTTAAACTAAGAAACATATTTGCCAAGGAAGACAGGTATACTGAGAATGTATCAATTAAGGTTTTATTGCAATCTGGTTTCAGGCCAGAAATTTATAATTTTACCTATCCAACAGTAACAAAAGAAATCCCAGTAACTGTTATAAATCTATTTCTATCAGGTAACAGAATTTGGAAAAGTTGATGAAAGTCAGAATTTTAACAGTCAGAGGCTTTGTTTTAAGGGCAGAAGAGAAATACTGATCAAATTTTTGAGTTATGTCCTTATTTTTATCTAGAGACAACATTAAAAATAGTATCTACTGAACTTAATCATTAAATCAGCAACTCTGCATAATTTTCACATAGAATTTCAAGGCACTGCCTGGAAAGCCATAACTGACACTATTTTAATAACTGTAATAGGTACTGAAACTGTAACAAGGGTGCTGGAAATGGACATAAAGCCATTGTTGTATCATTATTTTCAAAGGGAAGTGTAATGATCAGGCTAATAGTCAATGGCTGGTTAATGGAAGTGTAGTGAAAACATAAAGCAAATTAAATACCAAAATAAGCAAAAATATTCAATTTGCAAGTTAGTAACTTCTTTGGGGGGTTTTCAAGATACATTGAACTACTAGAAATGAAAGCTTCTGATTAAATATCGCCAGCACAGAACATAGAACATACCAGCTATTTGGTATTATCTAACATTGCTACAGAGATTCTTCCTTTTCCCCCCTGAAATCTAATAACTGACTGCATGGTAGCTGTTCTTACAAAGCACTGTCTTGTTGTACTGAAATTTTACCTATTTCTGCTTCTGTGATGTTTATACAGAGAATATGCTTTCAAAAATAATGAGATTAATACTATTCTGTTGCAACACTTCCTCTCATTCTTGTTTGTGTTTTTTTTTAATTAGAGCTAAAAGAACTATTAAGCTCTCTTAAAACACAGTTATATTATTTGGAAGTAATGCAAAAATGCTTTATTTTGTGGTGGAAAACTGAAAAAAATTACAGAATTATTAGATTGCAGAAATTAAAAAAAGAAGGTAAACAACTAGAAATTTCATCCTAGTGTTACCACTGGTACCAGAGTTGCTCTAGACAGGCATCTTTGTTGAGCTCTTTCTGCTGAGTTATGTCTGTAAATCCAGAAGTTTTGACCATCACTTTTCCTTACTACTAACAGAAACTCTAAAACAATACTGCAAATATTAACAGAAACAGAACTTGTCTCAAGAAACCAGCGTGATTTGTTCAACAAAATATTTACAATGTCTACCCACGCTGAATCAAATTAGGCATGTGGCTCATGGGGTTCAGCTCAAGGCACGAGTACTCAACAGAGTAAGAATTTGCTTATCCTTAGTGATAAATATGTATTCTGACCCTCTTTTGTCTGGCAAAACACACAGAGGATGGATAACATTGCATGTAAATGCCTAATGACAAGTGCCAGGATTAATGGGACTAAGCCTGGCAGGGAGATAGACCTACTTGCTGCATATTCTGCTAATGGATCAAAAGAAGAATTGTACTTGCACAACGAGTTGCAGCAGAGGTTAATACATCTTGTAGGGAAAGGGAAGATCCCAATCTCCTAACAACAGCTCATAGGAAAAAAATCCCTCTTTGGCTCTTCCTAGGACAATTATATCTAGAATCTAATTGTTGGGGTTTGTTTTAGTTCAAAATATAACATAGCTGTCTACATGGTTTGCAAGCAGTTCCTTGTCCAACAGAAATAGCACTTGTTTTATTAATTGTATCTCATAAAAATCAATGATAACTGTATTGTGCATTTAAGGGTACAACAAAGTTTTATTTTATGATTTGACTTGTTTGTAAGCAGCCTTCATGTGTTTTGTGGGAAAGAGGTGGGGTTTGGTTTCTTTTTATTTTTTTTTATTATTTATTTCCTAAAGAATGATTACTCAATCTTTTTAATATAAATGAATTTTTTTTTTCAGCTTAACTTTTTATTCAGATGATCCATTTCATTGAGAGAGAACATTTTTTACATTTAAAATTTATTGACACCTTCTTTGTGGGAAACACAACCCTGCTGAGAAAAAAACATATTGAGCATCATGCCAGATCTTTCTGTCTCTTCCTACCCCACTCAGCATGGAAGAAGGATGAGAAAGAGTGGCATCCTGCCATGGCTGTGCACAGAGGTCTCAGGAAGGGCAGACAGACAAAATCACCTTCCTGAAGGGAGAAGGAGGCCAAAGGCCTGTGAGGAGAGGGATGAGCTGTGCAGGGATGAGTATGCTAGCATGGATTTTGGGACATTGACTGACTTTGAGCATGCTCATGCCTTCTTGCTGCTGTCCTCAGTGCCCACAGCTCTGCACCATAGCCTGCTTTGCCCACATGCCCTGCGCCAGCTTGAGAGATTCCGGAAGATACTGACACTCCATCCTTTGTCTTTACCTATCCCATCTCCCACAAAAATCTCTCTGAAGGACTCGTCTGGACAGCTGGCAGCCTCCTGGCAAGGAAGGTCTGTCTGCCTGAAGGGAGAGGAATTTTCAGGGTGCACTGCAGGGATATACTGGATCTCCAAGCACGGGACTGCCCCCATAGGCTGTAGACTGATGAACCAGCAGTTTCATGAGCCAGCTAACAGAGCAAGAGAGAGATGGGCAGGCTGAGGTGCCATGCCTCTGACAGCCACCTCTACATAGCCTAGACACTTCTTGTTATGTCAAGTCAATTTCCCTTCTTTGTCCCCTAGAGTACAACTTTCTGGCCTGATACCACTGGCTTTCCCAGATTAAAACTGCTCAGCCAATGCTGGTGTTGACTGCTGTTTATTTGATCATTTCTACTCTGTTCCTTTCAATTTCAGGACCACCCATGACTCACAGCCCTCTAGCCTGATTCTTTTCTGTCATGGCATTTGGCAGCCAGTCAAGTTCTGCTGGCATTTGCTGGCACAAGTGTACTTCAGCATGTTCCTGTGACAAACGCCACTGTTTCAGGAGTGCACGGGAGCTCATATGGCTAACGAAAGGCTGCATTTTCTTGTGGCCTGATAAAGCTTTTGTATTGCTGGAGCTCTGTAAGAGGCAGCATCTGCCTTCTCCACAGCTGACTAATGGCAGCCTTGCTTTCCAGAGGAGTGCCAGCCATTCCTGTCAGCCTCTCTGGTCTACCCAGCTGGCAGAGGGAGCCCCATTAGGTAACTGAGGATGTTGGTCACTGTATATTGTAAACAGTTCTGCGAGCCCCGGTGCTGGCAGCTCGCTCTACCACTTTCCTGTACAGTGCAGGATGCACAGGCAGACAATTGCACTTAGGCAACATTATGGAAATTAATCCTGGAAAGAGGCCCATCGTCACTGCTCACAGTGTCCTCGACAGCTACTGAATTCTCAGCATTTGCAGAAGGATTCTTAAGTTGCTGCCACTGAATATTTGCCTTTCACAGCAACCACATTTTGATCTGCTCTCTCACATAGGAGCACACACAAACATTTCTCCCCACAGGTGAGGAAGGCTGTGCCAGGAGACTTCTACTCATAAGAAGAGCACCTGCAGAGTTTCAGACCAAAGGCCCATTTCATCCTGCATTGTGTCTCTACTTGTGGGTCTCTAACTGGATGTTTAGAGAGAAGACATCAAAGGAAAGCGTGAAGTAGTATCTCCCTGCAGTATCTCACCCCCAACTTTCAACAATTTGCAGAACAAGTCTATTTAATCTCTTCTTGTACAGAAACCATTCCTTATTTCAGATCCCCTTCCTGTCACTGTTCTCCACACATTTTCTAGTTCTATAATATTCCTTTTTTTTTATTATGAAGAGGGCCAGAACTGTATACACTGTCCCTGGGTACACCAGTGTTTCATATAATGACATAATAATGCTTTCTGTGTTGTTCTCTATTTCCATCTCAACAGCTCCTACTGTTCTACTTGTCTCCTGATAACAGCTAAGTGCTGAGCAGATGTTTCCAGAAATCTTACAAAAAATCCTTTCCTCACTAATACATATTCAAAACATAAGCAACAACACCCTCCTCTCAAAAAAAACCTCAGTCAAAACAGAGTTATTTCTCTAATTGTAAAGGCATAAATATCTTTGCCAAAGAATAAAAGGAAAGCCTTGCACAGTACGGTCCTTACAATACAAAAAAGTTCATATTCTTTCTGGATTATTTTTTTCTGGCCATTCTAATGTTGAATGAATTCTTTATCTCCATCTACTGACCTCTAAGTCTTGAGCATTCAAGCTGTTGTTTTAGATGTTTCAAGTGCATCGTCCTCTGTGCACTTCCTGCTCACGCTCTGAACTTACTGAAGTGAAACAGTCCAATTAAGCAAGAAAGACTCTTAGGTTCCCTGCACATGTATTATTAGGGGTGTTGGTATTAACTTCATACTTATGACTTTCCATTAAAGAAGTATTCAAAACTTTTTCTCGAGAACTCCAACATTTCTGAGGTTTGCAAGACACCTTCTTTGTAACTGCACAATTGAGGTGGGAAGATGCTTTTGAAATAAGTTAAAGTAATTAAATCCAGTTTTGAATGACTATGAAATACTGAAAAAATACCAGTCACTGGCTTTGAATTGATAGTATCAACAAGGCAAATATACATATATATATGTATGTATATACATATACATACATACATATAAAGATACCATGTTACTCGGAGAAGCATAACTGGAAGAATAGGTAGCAGAGGTTCATACTTGTGACTCCAGGTGAATTTAGAGCATCCCCTGTCCCTCCTCTGCATCTTGGTGATGTCATGGGAAGTGGATTGAAGCTCAGTCTTGAAACTCAATTGAAGAAAATGGCTTTCATCAATGTTTTCAGGCTCAGCTTGACTAAACACTCTGCACAATCATGGAACATCCAGGAAGCCTGGTAAGCAGAGGACAAACACGGAAAAAAACTTCATAAAACAGATAAGAGGTTACTCGCCCTATGTTTTCCTGACCAATGAGGATTAAGGGAGGTAATTGCTCTACTCTGTAGACTAGATGTGTAAGGTACCACATTAGGTGTAAATTAGTAAGTGTAGTATGGTTAGTGATACAAGGTATCCTCATGAGGTATTCTACCTCCACTAGCTTAGACTTCAGACACAGAGAGGATGCTGTGATCATGGTCTTCTACTCCATGCCAAAGAACCAGACAGAGGACCAACTTTTAAGGTCGCAACACTTTGAAATTCTTTGGCAACCAGACATGAGAAACATCTGATGTCTCTTGGAAGGCAGTGAGGCTCTTTGCCTCTTGGACTCAGCATAGATTGGTCTGCCAGCACGGACAGTTTAGGTGAATCCTTGGCCAAAGATTTCCAGACCAGTATAACTCCTTGTCCACACGAGAACTTGTGTGACATTTATCCAGTACTAGCTTTTAAAGAGCTCAGCCAGAGAAGATGATGACCATACAGTCCGTGGCTGTATGAGTCTGTGACTTACATTCATTTTATGAGACCTTAAAACATGGCTGTGACTCTTTCTGGAGAGAGGTCTCACTCCTTCCTCCATCAACTCCTCATTCTTCTAAAATACCAACCACTCTTACTTGCTGTCTGTATGTTTTCCATTTAAAAAAAAAAAAGTAAAATAAAATAAAAATATACTTATTTTACCTTCAGTCAAAAGCTGTTTATGTTTTGCTGCATAATTACATTCGTCTCTCTTCAAGGTCCCATATTTCTGCCTAGACAAATAAGGATTTGCATTTGCAAACTAACAAAACAGCAACTGCCAAAAGCCACAGAAAGCTGGGCACTTTAGCGTTCTTTGTCTGACCTTCAGTTTAAATTTCTGTGTAACTCACTGTCATTATGTCTACCCTGCTTGTAAAAGTATGAGCAGATATGAAGAGAAGCTGACACAGGAAACCTGTTTTTCTTGAGACCTCAGCCCAATGCAGAAACATTGTCCAGGTTCGGACACTGTGAGAATCTCAGCCTTAACTTTAAACAAGTACATTTCTGTGCCTCATACTGTGGAGAATAAATTAATTCTGTCCTCAACTCACCCTAGAGTTTCAAAAACTAAAGTGTCAGTGAACTTCTGATTTCTCTTTCATCCAGCCCCTCACTTTTTTAAGCCGAAGTAATTATTTCTGAGAAAGCCAGCTCATTATTTTGGATTTTTCTCATTAATACCATGTCACAAAAGGACTTGATAAGGAGCCTTTAGGAGTTGAGTAGAAAAATTCGCCAGAACAACAGCAACAACAGCAGGAGGAACCAAAGCAGTTCCACAGAAATTAGTGGGACAATTAGAGGACAATTACTGAGAATCATAGAAAATAATCATAGAATATGCTGAGTTGGAAGGGACCCACAAGGGTCATTGAAGTCCAACTCCTGGCCTTGCACAGGACACCCCAAGAGTCACACCATGTGCCTGAGAGCAGTGTCCAAATGCCTCTTGAAATCTGTCAGGTTGGTGCTGTGACCACTTCTCTGGGGACCCTGTTCCAGTGTCCGACCATCCTCTGGGTGAAGAACCTTTTTCTAATACCCAACCTAAACCTCCCCTGACACAACTTCAGGCCATTCCCTCAGGTCCTGTCACTGCTCACCACAGAGAAGAGATCAGTGCCTGCCCTTCCTCTTCCCCTCACAAGGAAGTTGTATCTGCAATGAGGTCTCCCCTCAGTCTTCTCCAGGCTGAGCAGACCAAGCGACCTCAGCTGCTCTTCATTCGGCTTCCCCTCAAGGCCCTTCACCATCTTTGTTGCTCTCCTTTGGATGCTGTCTAATAGCTTAATATCTTTTGGTTTTTTGTGGTGCTCAATACATAATGATTGAATTTGCCTTTTCTCCTTTTGTATGAGAGTGTATTCCTAGAAGTGGGATCATGCAATACAATTTTACCTGTGGAGACCAGGCCACCTTCTCAGATATCTCTAATGGACTCTGGTACAAGTATTCAGGGTGGCAATTCACGGTGTCACTGGTTACAAATCCTGTTAGAGCTCAAAAATTTAAACAAAAACGCCACCTCACTAAAATGTCAATTAAATGTTTGCGACTCAATTTGAGATCAATAATTCTTTAATAAAAGCAAAGAAACACAGATTTCCACTCAAGAAAATCAGAATCTTTTAAAACTTTCTAAATTTTCTTTGGGGTTTTTTTCAAGTCACTGTTTCTATTGAATTTATAGACAAAATTTTCTTGTTAGAATTGGGCTACTTTTACCAAATTTTTCACTTTAAATGCAATTTTTTACCAAAATCATATTAAAAGATTCCAGCCAGATGTAATAATTTGGTTTTATGTCCGTGATGGTGCTTATCAACTTTAAGTACATTGCTGTAGGCATTGTTCACACTCAGAAACAGCCATGCTTTCCTAAGTCTGCTCTCCAGCTCCCCTTTGCTCACCTCCACTGGTGATCATCCTGTGGAGACTACAGCAAAGCAACCTACCAAGACTATCTAGCATGGTCATGCAGTGAGACTGGGCAATGAAAAAAGCAAATGGAAGAGAGAAGGAAAAAATCTAAGCTTCTTCTTATAATTTAGCTTCCAGCAATCATGGTGAGTTCTCAGAAAGCTTAAAGGAAGGCATGAAAAAAACACCAAGGCAAAACTTGGTAGCGAGAATCTCTAGATTATTTCTTTTTCTGACATAATGAACGATTTCATGAAACATAAAATGCATGAAGCCAGCACAGCTCTTTGGAAAGAAGGATTCAAAACTCAATCAGGCTTGATGCAGACTTGCAGAGAGAAAGAATTGTTAAGAAAACCACACCATGATAATCACAGTTATCATACTGAGGACTGGACCCAAAATACCTAAGAAGTAAAGCTGAAATTAAGGTTTCAAGACTAATCAATCAATTTGGAGGCCAAGTCCCAACCCATACTGCATTTCGGAGATCATCTGTTAAATTTTTTGAGGTATGGCTACGTTTTGCAACAATGTCGGAATGATATCTGCTGCTGAAGAGGCCAGAAAGGCCCAGAGTCTGTCCTTTGTTGGTGACCTCCATCTTGATGTTCCCAAGTAAGAAGAGGACAAGACTCTACTGGTAATGCATAGGTCAGGGAAAAAACAAAACTGCTGGATGAGGAAACCAGGAGGATTTATCTGCAAAAAAGTGGTACCTCAAAGGAGAGAGTAGCCCTCTGCAAATTTAAGGACTACATTTGGATAATGGACAAAACAGTCTGATAAGAATAGTAAGCAAAAGTTGGGGAAAATTGCTTATTCATAGTTTTATTACTATTCTTTAGATACTTTTATTCAGAGACATTAGGCGAAGCAGCCTGTTCTCACCTGCAGTGTTCTGAATAAACAAATTATTTCTGATGAAATAAGCAATCTCTTTATAAGGTAGGGAAGACTGGGAGAAAATTTTCCAAACTGGAGGAAATGGCAGAATTAGGGAAATTTGATGTGAAGCTTAGAAGTTTCCTGAGTCCTGAGAGGTCATTGAGAGATTAAAGTAAATTGCTTTGGCCTACAATATTCACTTTGTTAAATTCAGATGACTGGAGGGAGAAAATCTGGCATTTGATACTCACATTCACCCAAAGAAATGTCTTCAGTAAGGGACAGCAGCCAGATTTAAAGGAAACAAAGTAAAACCAGCCATCCTATATATGTAAAATCTTTATGAGCCTGGCAAATAGACAAAACAAAACAAAGCAAAACAAAACAAAACAAAAAAGTCCAACACATTTTCCCTTGCATTTGTTTAGTTGGAAGGAAATTCCCTAAGCATAGCTTGAAAATGTGAAGTGGTTAAGAACTCCATTATCATTCATGCTTCAGCAACTTCATTATGTACACAGGCCCAGTCTTTTACAGGCTAAAAGTGCAATCCTGATCCTTGCTGCATGCCATCTATAACGTAGCCTTGCTGAAATACCAATAACACTAACATCTGTCTTGTGCAATGTTAAAAGGGAAAAAAAAGGGGGAAAGATTCCCACAGATAAAATGCACATGAGGATGACAAAAAAGGAATATACAGAAAGCTATGACAGACAAATTTTATTAATGGCCTGACCATATGCATCCGGGGCATAATTAACTATTCACAGGTGAAATTAGCAGATAGGAGTGTCTGTCGTGAGCAAATTGAATAGGCCCTGATTATATCAATAGTTTTCAACCAGTGTCCCCTGGTTATCAAACTATCAAATAAATTTGTCCACTCTCTCCTTCTCTAGGAGGAGGGGGTTAGAAGGAAGGGAGAACTTTAATTATCCGGCCACGGTATATGGCAGGTCATTAATAAAACCTAGTTATCTGGCTGCAGGTTTTATAGTTTTACTGTTATCTATCTTTTATCTAAATAAACATTTGGAAAATGTCCTTAAAATTACTGGAGATACTTTGCCACTTCTCCACCAGATATTTGAAAATGAAACTTTGCTGGATTTTACTATACGATGCATGGCGTCACCTCAAAGACTCCCACATTCTTCCTCCTACCTCTATAATGGAATTATAGAGTTTGGAGGTACATACATTGATGGATCTAACCAACCTGCAAATGCAGATAAGGGTAAAATCACTTGATGGGTTAGTTCTCCTTAATGTATATTTACTCAGCCTTTATGTTATGTATGCATTTTTTACTTTCATGCCACATATATCAATGACAAATATAAGAATTGAAAAGCCAGTAATAACATAAAAGAACAGCATTTTTTTTGTCTGTGGCACAATTGCCAGAGACGTTATCTTTGCATTTGAATAAAGAATAGTACGAAATTAACATTTTTGGGGTCCTGGTCCTGATTCTGTTCAATGTACATCCCATTGCTAAACTCAAATGGACTTCTATGATACAATAGAAGTTTCCACTAATAAAAGCCTTACACTTCATTTACACTGTATTTTTCCACAAGTAGTATAATGATTGTCATAAAAGAATGTAGCTATTTGTTTTATATGCATTTATACAAGATTAGTATTGAAATGGCCCATGCAAAAATGTTTCTTTTGAGGAAAACCAACTCATAGATACATTTTCCCATCTGACAATTTTCAGTATCTTCTCTTCTGTCTACAGGATATAATATGAATTTTCTTGGTTTTAATATTTCCTATTTTCTTTTCCTATTAACCTGCAGAAATGTGAAGATCATTGCGTTCTATTAATTAAGACATATCTTTGTTATCCTGTAACTTAAGAAAGATATATATATCACAATTTATTCCAGTTTGGGCTGAGAGGTTTTTTTCAGTTCGGTTTGGGTTTTGGGGTTTTTTTGCATCTATGATCTTTTGTAGTTCTGGGAACATTTTTCTACAATTTAAGCTTTTAAGCTTAAAAAAGGCTTTTGAGCTTTTAAGTTTAAAAAAAAATCTAAATCAAATAGGAGCTTGGTGAAAGCAACTTAATTCCCATTTTCAAAAACTATAAGCCTCAAGCACAGAATTATTAATTCTGATGAGTACTCTCCATGTGACCAGGAGCAAACTGACATAGGGCACATCGGTGGAATGGGAAATAAAAGGAAAGCTGTTGTACTGAAGTTCCTTTAGAAGTAAATTAGGATTACAGAAAAACCCTATGTTAATATTCTATTAAATAGAAGTGGAAAAAAGTAGTGAGACCTTTTTATGATTTTACAATTACACCACTGCAATTCCTTTCAATACAATAGAATTACTCCTGATTTAAAGAGTAAAAACACTGACAGAGGAATGGAAAGTCTCTCTTCTTGATTAATCTTAGTAGTAGCAAAAACTTGTGATCACACAAGTCCAAATGGCCTGGGTATGAGCAGAAGAGAGATCTACTTGAAGTCAACCTCCTCTTTTGGAATCGAACTTGGAAGAGGGTTTATATACTTTTTCCAGGTGACATTTAATGGTTTATATTTCACAGCTAAACTACAGACAAATAAAGGTTAGAATTACACTGGAATTAATGTAGATTCGTTGAAGTCAGAGAAATTATCAACTTAGCCCTTTGGGAGATTTTTATCTACATATTTTAGAAATGCAGAAATTTGAAAAGGTACATGTCTGTCACAAAAGATATAGCAAAAGGCATCCACCAGTAAACTAATAATGCATTATTTGCAATTTCTAAAGAATAAGTTTCTTGTCAGATGTAATAACCTTGTAATTCTTTGTTGGTGGAGGTGAGTTAATCATATTCCTTTACTTTTTAGAAGATATAAATGCTAAACACATATTTCAATAGGGATTTTATCAGGGAATTCACCTTTATATCATTTTTTAAATTATAATTGCCATTACTTTTATATTTTCTGTATTAACTGTATAATATAAGCAAAAATTCTCTTCCTTTGCAATTACATTTGCTCCATTTTCCTTACATTGAGCTTTGGTGCTGATATAATTAAAAAGTGGTGCTTTGCACAGGCAGTATTGCACATGGTGAAAAATGGCAGCTATTTCCACACTTCACAGATCCAGCTGCTATGAGCATTAAAAATTACTTAAAACACAAATTTATCGCATCGTGATTACAATGGATTGTGTTGTTATATATTAATTGAACTGTAAATTGCTGTTTTAAATTAAAACACAGCTTATTAGGAATGGCAAGAGAATAATAAGGGATGAAGTAATGTTTCATGTAATTGCCAAAATAAAATAAAAATCTGAAGAGACAGAGGAAAAAGTATGTTCCAGACAACTACCTCTTGTGAAAAATTGCCCTGGAGCTATTGATGGACTTTATCTTTCAGTGTCTTCAGTGAGTAACAGCCTTTAGTCTCAGGACTTAAGAAACTTTTGGCAGCAAAGTAACAATATTAGCAATAATAATAAACCTGGAGAGGAACTATCTGCAGATAAACCACCATTTTTACAAACATGTTTTTTTCCCATGTAAGTTCTATCTCTATTGAAAAAACCCAGGATGACGGGATGGCAGATACAACTATGTGGGCAGTTAGGAAGATTGTAGGAAAGTGGGGAGAAAATACCAGCAGAGGCAAAGAAAACACTTTCAGGATGACGTATCCTCTGCACATGAAGTCGTCCAAGCAGAGCATGACAAAAAGGAGTGTCCAAATAACAGCTAAGCTGGTGAAAGGGCTGAAGCAAACACCTTATGGGAACTGGCTGAGGGAGCTGGGGTTGTTAAACCTAGAGAAAAGGAGACTCAGTGCGTTATCCCTCCCTACAACTGCATGAAAAGTTGTAGCAAGGTGTGGGTTGGCTTCTTCTCCCGAATAACAAGTGATAGAACAAGAAGAAATGGTCCCAAGTTGCATCAGGCAAGGTTTAGATTGGACACTGGAAAATATTTTTTCAATGAAAGAATTATCAAGCACTGGAAAGGGCTGCCCAGGGAAGTGGTTGAGTCACCATCCCTGCAGAAATCAAAAAGACACATAGATGTGGTGCTTAGGGACATGGTATTGGTGGACCTAGCAGTACTGGGTTTACAGTTGGGGTCAGTGGGGGTCTTAAGGGTCTTTTACAACCTCAGTGATTCTCTGATTCTAGATACATGCTGTAAACATGAGAAAAGGACAGACTCAAATCAGTAAAATTCAAGAACAGTGCCAATAAAGTTCATTTTTATTAGGAAACATAAAAACAAACAACTAGACTAAGCTTAAATATGACATATTGCTATATAAATCTAAGGAAAATGAGGGAGATGAACCAGGATTGAAAGACTTTAAACAACCTAGCAGAAGAAATGCCAGTAGGCTCTTGTAATTAGTTGGATGCAGATCAAATTAGCTTGTGAAGGAGTGACTTTCCAGGTTTAAAGTGTAGCGTCAATAAGGCAAAGTCATTAAATATATAATTAATTATCATATACCTAAGGAATTTGATTCCATGTCTTTTTAAAATCATATATTATTGGGACTATATTAGAAGTAACCTATCCAAATGGTCATCCAAGTTGATGTGTTATGGAAGGTTAGGAAACTTTTAAAGAGAGAAAACCTGGAAATAATTGATGAGTTCACTTGCTCCTTTGTAAACTGGATGAGCTGTGCAAGGGGCATGATGTCTCCTGAATTTTGGACACAAAGTGGTGGCTGGTTCTTGGCGTGTTTAGTCAGAGAATGCACAAGACAAAAAAAGGCCACAGTGTAATAGTAACCATAATACATTCAAATTCAAAATCCCATAGAGCAAACAAGCCTCAGAATTTCAGAAAATAAGAAGACTTTTAAAAAGGAACTTAAAACAAGCTTCTAAAGAGAAAATTTACAAGAGGCAGGTATGCACCATCCCTGGAAGTGTTCAAGGCCAGGTTGGATGGGGGTCTCAGCAACTTCATCAAGTGAAAGTTGTCCCTGGCCATGGCAGGGGGTTTGGAACTAGATGAACTTCAAGGTTGCTTCCAGCCCAAGCCATTCTATGATTCTGATTCTTTGATTCTATGATTCTATATTTTCTTGAAGACATGATATTAGAATTCTACTGTAAGGAGGAAAATATCAAACAACTTGAAAATCATTAACATAAAGTTAAAGCTACCAACTTCCTCACCATGTCACTAGACCAGGTTGCTCAAGGCCCCATCCAGCCTGACCCTGAACACTTCCAGGGATGTGACATCCACAACTTCTCTGGAAAACCTATTTTAGTGTCTCAAGACCCTCATCGCAAAAAAATTTCTTCTTTATGTCCAATCTAAATCTACCCTCTTTCAGTTGAAATCCACTCCCCCTTGTTCCACCACTACAAGCAGTGTCTTGTGGCCAGCTGCCAGTGAGGAGGACATGGATGCCCTTGTGCTTGAAGAGCCAATCATTCTGTGTGCATGTGGTTGCATATAAACCTGGCCCAATTTTGACAACTCCTGTAGAAAATGCCTAGACAAATGCCTCTTCCTGAGCTGCTGCTGCAGGAGGGCTGCAGTACGAAAGCATGCCAACAACAACAGCATGAGGAGTTCAGCTCTGTGGGCATGACTTGATCAAAAGTCAGACATGCCATGAGGTTTGCAGACCTAAGTCATAGAGCAACAGCCTTTAGATTATTTTTTTGTCTCCGTTGTGACTCAATTGGAAACAGGGCTGATGGGGGAAAGCCTGCTTAACAGGCAGCCACAAGTTGATGTGGTCATGGAACCTTCTCCACACTGCCAGGACCTTGTTAACCCTGCATTCAGATTGCAAAAGACTTCCCAGTGTTATGTAGCTCATGTCCCCCAGTATAGCGGTGTTTGTCCCATTTCAACAAGTGTGAAAAAATAAGACACTTAAGTGAAGGTAAACTCTTATTGCCTCCTTGAGAGTCTTTCTTCATAGTGTTAGAAAGTTGAGTGTTGAAATATAATTGCAGAAAGAAGACAAAGTGACATTGTGGCTTTGTAGGAGTAGACATTCCCAGTCCAGGTACTTGTGATTCAATATTTTAGAGACACTGAGAATCAATACTAAGATTCCAGAGGTGGCAAATGCTCTTCTTCTATAGAGATACAGACCAGACTACACCTTCAGTAGTTGCAGGAGTACTATGAGTGATACCTTTCAGTATGACAGTGTTCACCATGGTACCTCACTTGTGTGATGATGAAGCCTACACAGAAGTGGGCTTGCTTCTCACAGGCTCGAGACTACCATGTTGACTGCTTATCTGGGCTGTGAGACAACTCAGTTGCCTCTTGGGCAGAGTTCTAGGAAGATACAGACTGGTACAAAGGATATAGAGCAATGACCTTCTCCCTCCAAGCCAAATAAAGCAATCCTGTTTTTTCTGTGAAGAGCTGTAGTGATTGCTTGTCCGTTTCAGCACAGAAATATGGATCCAGATGGCTCTCAACCACTGAACAGAACTCCTTAGCACCAGGGTGGGATATCCTTTTTATTATTGGAGGAATTTGATGACGATCAGTTAATGAGGTAGAACTATTTTACAATGAGAACATTTTACCCTGGGGTCTTCTGGGTTTCAAAGAAGGTTATCTGACCATTCAATTCACCATGCTGTAATCACAGCCAATGTCCTGCCAGTCATAAGCTTTAGGAAGACAGAATTAAAGTGATTCTGTGGCAGACTTTGTCCTCCTCTTTAAATATATTGCTCAGGATCCTGCTAGGTCTCTTACACGAGTCTCTGGATATTTGGTCTCTGGGTTATCTTTCCATGAAGATGGCTTTTTGAGTGAGAAGTACCTCAGGACAGCAGGGAAAATCCTTCATATTGAGTCTTCTCACTGACTCCATATAAACAGTTTTTCCCAGAGCTGCTGCTGAGTTTCATTTGTGGCAGATGATCAGTGCCCTCACAAGTTTCAAAGGTAGATCTAAGCTGTCACACACTGCATGTGGAAAAAAGTCTCTCTTTCCACTGACTCAGGAAATAATCATTTATATAACCTCCCATGTCTTATTCATCATTATCTAAAACCTCCTAGAGCCCCACACTCTCTGCATGAGAGAGTCTGGCAGGATAATTACATTAACCTATGCAAAGACCCCTGACAGTGTGGGTTCACTCTGTCTGAGCTCAGCCTTCCTTAGGGAGATCACTAAGAACAGCTCAACACCAGTTGTGTTGGTACCAGGGGGTGCTTGCAAAACCAGTCAGTCATACATGTTCCAAGCATTAAACTTTCACAAGGGTGTCTAGGTTTGATGCTATATTCGATCAGTCAGGCTTCTGCTCACCTGCAGACTTTAAAATCTAGTTACAGATAAAGGAGAGACTATTTCAATTCCCTTTAAGGTGACTGTGCATCCACTGAAAAAGAAACTTTAAAAAGTTTAAAACTTTAAAAAGATCAATAATATTCTGCCCTCTGCCCCTCAAAAAACCCCAAACCAAATCAGAATCTAGAAATAAAAGCTAGCTTTGAAAGGAAGATGATGCCTGAGATGTCTTTATGGATATTCAAGTGTCCTTCTTCCCTCCCCTTCGGAGTCCTTATATACTAATGGGAGTTGCATTTTTAGAGTTTATGAGTCTTCCTAAACACAGGAAGCATTAGAACCATCATGTCTTACATTTTGTGCTATTTCGTCAATAAAAGAAGAAAATGTTTTAGATTTTATATACTTCATGGAATGGATTGTTTGTTTTTACTGTTCCTCTTATTTAGCAATGCTCTAGGCTTTTTCCCCTTTTTTTTCCATAAGCGCTGTTTTACTAAACCTGTTTGGCTCAGGTGTATTGTGTTATGCCATTTCACACAAAAATCTTGAAAAAAAGAAAGATTTAATTGTTTACTGAAATAAAATAAAGTATCATGTAATACTAGCTACATTTTTACACTTTTTTGTATAGAGTAAATATTGGAGATTCTATTAAAGGGTGATGATACCAAAAAATCTGGTCAAGGGATAATTTTAAAAAGAGATTGTGTCTGTATAAAATTTTGGCAGCAATGCATCATGCAACATAGGAGGCATTTGTGTTCATGTTAATGGGATTTTTAAGCATTTTTCTCCTAATCTTTTAAAAGTTAAGTCACCTTTGTTTAGTCCTCCTTTCTCCAATCAGTTAGCATAAAAATCAAGCCAAATCACTCCTCTTCATTCTTTTAATTCTTGTTGTCTAGTAATTTTTGGGTTTGCAACCAGAATGACAGGATATATATTAAAGATGCTCTATCACAGACATTCCAAATAGATGAATGGTTTAAGGTTCCATATTTTTTCACCAGGATATATATCTAGTTCTGTAACCACACAAGTGCACAAAGTGATGGTTCTATAGCAGATTTTTGGAGCAGAGCTACTTTTAAGGATAGCACTATTATTGTCAGAATATGGCTTCATAATTTTAGGGGACTTAGAGTTAGCTGTAGTATTCAAAACCAGGATTCACAGCATTATGAGATGAACTGGGAAATAATGAAAAAAGATAATTGTCCAAGAAAAATATTTTTAATACAAGTTTAAATATGAATATATTATATAGGGCCCTTCTGAGACCCTGCACAAATTATTATACATATTTCTGGCCATTCATCGATTTAAAAAAAAAAAGGAAAAAAAATAAAGGAAAAAAAAAGGAATCGTTTACCAGGAATAAGTGCAAAAAATGTCAAGAAGGATGGCTGAGCAGGCAGCCTAGAGTACAAAAGGAAATATAAAAGAAGTTGTCTTGTTTAGCCTGAAAAAATGAAAGGCAAGAGGACTTAAGACAGTATTGCATAAATTCAGCAGGTGAATATACGCCACAGAAGGAAATGAGCTATTTAAGAAAAAGATAATGTTAGCAAAGAACAAATTAGTATAAACCAGTCATGAATAAAATTAGACTGGAAATTAGAAAAAGATTTCTAAGTACCAGAGAAGCAAGGTTCTGGAACAGCCCTCTAATAGGAGTTGTGGAGGGCAAAACACCTATATAATGTTAAAAAAGAGTCTGAAATAAATGTTAATAGAGGTATCTTGTGTAGTTGTCTACAGTGTGGAGGACTCTCTCAGTGACCTGTCATTTTTCTGCCAGCTTTATCCTATGTTGCTAAATTATTTGCTGAAAGGTCAGGAGGAAATCTGTGCAGCTCTTGGTTCTCCTAGATCAAAGGTCAGCAGTACCAACTTGTGATTTTCCTTTTTGTTCCATTATGGCTTTAGTTTTAAAGCTTCCCCTTTCAGAGGCTGCAAATATATATACGGAATCTTTCTTTCTTTCCAGGAGAGAAGAAAAAGAAGATGGTTGTTTGCAGCCTTTCTGGATGCAGAAGAGAATTAAAAACCTACACGTATTTTAAAACCTTAATAAAGCATGCGACTATGAAACACCTAGTATTTTTAGCTAATCTTAAAGTTTGGGGCTATAAACAATTTCTCATTTACATCCAAATCCAGCTTCCTTCCCTGAACTGTTGCTCTCTTCAGTACTTTATAGCATGCTATGAACTTATTTTCCCACCTACACAGAAAACCCTCTGTGCACCGCTCAAACGATGGCCCCAGGCAGGCCTTTCTCATCCTCTCCCACAGAAAGGACTGAGCTCTAGACTTATTTTGCTCGTACTTATGCTGGTCACCTGTGTCACCATGCACATCCTTTAAGATAGTTCATTGACAGTTTAAACCAAAGGAAAAGAGGCTTTTGGAGATAATCTGTGAGGAAGTTTAGAATCATAGAACGGTTTAGCTCAGAAAGGAAGGACCTTAAGGATCATCTAGTTCCAACCCCCCGACATCATGGGCAGGAACACCTTCCACTAGACCATCCAGGCTGCGCGAAGTTGAATCATTCCTTCTTATTTTACTGCTGGGTAGGGAGGGAACTGACACCACTTAGTCAGCAACCCTCTGGTGGCACGGTCTCTTATCTGTGGGCACCACACTGCCAAGGGTCTAATGTCACTGGAAGCCACTGGAAGCCTCATGGCTGCACTGCACAAGTCAGTGATGTTTCCTGTTGGGTTGCTGGGTCAGCCAGATTTCAGTCACTCTCCTGAGCTCTGGCTGTTAATGAGGTTAAATCCAGCAGAGTCATATTGTCCCCTACCTTAGACAGGCGGCTTCTCGACAACGTATCTGGCATTATGTGTTTTTTCACAAAGTTCTTCAACCATATGGATCTTCTCGGGTTGTATTTTTTTCTTCTCAATAGTGAGTCAGAATTTGAGATAAGCCACATCAGTCAACTGCTTTTCTTCCTAGCATCCACCACACACCACACTCGCAGCAAGTTAGAAACACAGTGACTTGCACTATATCAAATCTTCCTTGGCTATATGGTCTTGCTAATTGGAAAGGTTGACTATAACTTTGGGATAATAGTCACTGCTAGGGTGTAATATCTAAGGTGTTGTCTACATAGCAGAACCCCACCATGTGTCTTGCCTAGTTACAGTGGTTGCTCTCAGCTGTATTTTTCACTCAGTGTTGTCACGGCACAGATGATGGACCCTCCATTGTTCCAGCATCCCAGCCACTGGTGGAGCCATGCTATGACTTTCAGTAAATGAGGTATGCCTTACAGTTCCATGGTAAATCCTTCAACAGATTCACTCTCGGCATTCCAAAAAAATAAAAAAACTATTTTTCCATAAATAATGTTTCTGGAAATCAAGTATTTAACAGACTTTTAGCAATTCCATGCTATGGCTTTGCCTCTCTAGTCACCTGGTTTCAAGCACAATCTCATCCCTGAAAACAGGGAAGTGCTACTGCATTCCTCTCCCAGTGTACTCAGGTAGCAAGGCTGGGAAAAAAGAAAATCAGCTATCTTTTGAACACTCGGAACTGCATACCTTTGTAGTTCAAATGGGAATCTTTGCAGTTGTTTTCAAAGCTTTTTCATCTCTGTGATTCCCATGCCATGCTGTCATCCTTTTAAAGACACTTACATAAAACTTACCTGCACAGTTCTGTCTGTGAAAGTAGCATTTATTCAGGGAGAAGTTGGTGAAAAACTGACTTACATGGAAAAAGAATAGGTAAAAATAGAAATAACAGTGTTTTTAATATTATGTTATGAGGATAAATAATACTGTATGATTATAGGCCCCTATTAGAAAATCAAGGTATGGTTATACCATCTATTAAGGAAATTCTCCCACTCCTAATTAGAATGAAAAAACAGTAGAGTAAGGGAACTACTGGTATTAAACTGGAATCCTTCAAAAACTGGAACTGACATTCAAACAACCAAATGAAAATGGAGCCTCGACTCTGGTGAGAAAAATAATGCAGGACAAAATAGATTGAAATATAAAGTTAACAGAAATTAAATTTAATTAATAAAAAATCAATAACAAATATATAAAAATTTTAAATACTTCAAAGCATTTTCAAACACTCACAGCAGAGAGCTTACCAGAGAATCACCTTTCAATAAAAGCATTCGGAAAATGGAACAAGAAGAAAAAATTCTCTTTGCTTCAGTGTTCATTGCAAAAAAAAAAAAGTGTGACTGTGACAACATTTCTTTTCAGGAAACATGTAAGAGGAATACCCTTGCACTGACTGAACTTAGGAAAGATTTTCGGCAAATCAATAAAATAACTAGTAAAATGTTGTCAAGAGTAGACAGTACTCACTGCAGAGGTCTAAGAAAATTTAAACATGAAATTGGTCCTATCTGTGGTGCAATAAACTGTGCTTAAATTGGCCTCAGTATCAGAGAAGTGAAAGCTGACAAACACGGCATCAGGTTTTAAAAAGGATCCCAGGGTGATCCAAGAAACAGCAGCCTGAAGTTTACAAAGAAAATTGCAAGGAATTCTACAAAAGACCAGAATGCAGTGCAAAGAGAAAGGCTCAGCCCTTGGAAAGACAAGCCATAGAATCCTCATTTGGTGGAGTTCTTTGAAGGAGCAAAACCCCTGAGATTAGGGCTATCCCGAGGACATAGGGATTGAGATTTCCAAAAAGTTGTTGTCAAAGTCCTGCGCCAAAGTCTCTCAGAGAAACTAACTGGTCAGATTTAATGGACTGGACCATTATGAGAGGTAGGTCAAAGTCCTCAGCAGCACAAAGAGCTTTGAATATTGCAAGCCCACACAGCTCTCTGGTAAGGCTGACATTCTTCCCCAGGTACCAAAAAGAGGTCCCAGCTCTTCACTGTAACTGAACCCAAACGCTTCACCTTCCCCTCTCCAGATCTTTCTCTTCCTCTGAAAGGTGGGCTCAACAGACCTTCGGAAAACAGAAAAGGACATAGGTGTCACAAAGATTAAAAAAGTCTCTCCCCACTTCCTCCCATCTCTGGCAGTGGCAGAAGAAATTTGGCAGTGTTTCTTCCTCCACTGCCGCAGCTGCAGCACATCTCTGCTGCTGGTGTGATTTTGGATTTGTTCCCAAATGGGCAGTGCACAAGAGCAGGGTGCACACACTGGATGGGGGATGACTTTCAAGCAGGGATTTTTTACTGTCCTAGCAAGTCTGATGGCAAGATACTACCACCTCTGCTGAGGATTAAAGCCAAAACCAACCTGAGCAGCTGTGATGATGGCAAGCCACAGGCATACCTGAGTGCAGGTATTGTGCTGGTGCTTGCAGCTCTTGAATAATTGCAACATGAGAGCAATTTTGCAATGACAAAAGCACACACTATGTGATGAGGTAATGAGCTGCCTTTCACAAGGAGCTAGTGAACATAGCTAGAACTGTAAAAGGTTTGGTAAAAATTTTCTTCCAGAAACATTTATTGTGGCCAATTCTGCAAGGCAGATGAATCTTTCCCCTTATTGCCACACTTAAACATACACGTTGAAAAGTGGTGGAGGGAAAGTTCAGAGGAAAACACAAAAAAGTGAAGGCCTGCCACCATCACACGTTTGTTTCACTTCCAGAAGTACAGGAGTTGCAGGGTTGAGTATGTACGAGCTGTGATGAGGAAGGAGTGAAGGGAGAGTGGTTTGCATCCCTCTGCTCAAAGCTGCTGGAACAGGCTCTTTCTCCAGGGGTATGAGGCTTTGATGAAGGATTTGCCCTTTCCAAAGAGGACTAGTCCTGATAACAAGTGCCTTGCCAAAGTGTTAAGGGAGCTTGTAAGTGTATACAGGAGCTGTAGGCAGGGAAAAGTCTTCCTTTCTCATCCCCTTTCTTTTTCTCATCCTCATTTTGCATGTGACTTGCAGTATTCTGTGGGCAGAAGGTGCTTCATCTGACAAAGATCCACCACATCTTCAGTATGTAGCTAAAGCTAAGGGACCCAAAGGCCATTAACTTCGTTCTCCTGATCACATTTTTTCTGTGTGTACTTTGTATTTGGTGAGGCAGTATCTGTTCCACTCTAGTTGGCTTTCCAATTTTTGCTTTCACTGGTGCCCTCTCATAGAGTGTTCTCTGAACTGATGTGTACCTAAACAGATGAAATGATTAGAGATTAAATCATTTCAAGAGAAAGCATCTCCTGATCTGCAAGTAATACAAATCCATCTTTCTACTGTTCAATGTGTTAGAATGATAATACTGCAATATAAATCATCCATATATTATTAGGAAAGAGGTAAAGACGTCCAGTCTTTCTATCCAGGGTTCATGTTACTTATCAGTGCATTCCCACCCTGGAATCTGCATTCCTTCTTTATCAAGTATTCAGACTTCTGCTGCAAATCAGCAGATGCCACATAAGGAAAAAAGCCCTGATGATTTGATAAAAGAAAAGATGACTTGTACAAAGTGTAACAGTAACCTAAATGCTTCTGCAGTATCATTTGTACCTGAGCAGCCAAACCTCTGGTTAAAATATTCATATTCACAAATCAGCTCACTACTCTATTGTGTTTCTGAATTTGAGTTTTATCTCCTACAATCCCCTACAGCAATGCATTCTAAAATGTAATTATGTGTTATGAAAATAAACCCCTCTCATTTATTTTAAATTCTTACTGATAATTTAGTTGGGCTGTCACTGGGTTACTTGGATGTGATAAACCAACAATTTTTCCCTGTTATTTTTTGTTATGCCTTCTGTTGTCCAAGCCTAGGAAGCCCAGTATATTTTTGTCTCCCTTCATGTGAAAGCTGTTCTAAATCACTGATTTGGCTTATTACATTTCTCTGGGGTATTTCTGGATCTCCTGGATCAGCTCCAGCATGTTTCTGTTTACACCCTCCCGCTCTTGGGAACCCATGCTCTTAAGAGCAAGAGGCAGATGATATCTCATATAATGATGGTCAAAAACTTTATTCTCTATGCATGATCCCAGAGGATTATAACATCAACTTTGGAAAATACCCACAGGTTCTGCAAGCCTGGACCACATGGCTCCCAAGTGTTGCTGAAGGCAAAACTAAGGAACCTCCTGGGTCATTCTCAGCAGTAGCTGAAAGGCAGCTTCCTTCCAGTCCTCCAGCATGTCTAGTATTGTACTGCTGCTTAAAAATGGGCATCCAGATAGATCAGTTAACAGGCCTGTAAGTCTGACCTTATCCAAAGGAAAATAAAGGAGTGATTAAAGTGTTCCTTTGATAAAGATTTTTTAAAGGTATGCTGCTCTGAACAAATTTGCTCCAGCTCCCAGTGCCCTTCTTGCATCTCCTTGTTAAAAATTATATCATTAATCTTTAAGCTTTAGTTGTTGCTATGTGCCGTCTTTGTGAGTTCTGGTACATCTCCACAGATGAATTAAAAACATTGTTTAAAACTGTGCTGCTTGATGATGCTGCATAATATCTTGTTCCAGATATCTTTTCCTATTCAGAATTTGTCCAGTTCAGGAACTAGGAGTCAGCTGTGAAATCTGATCACAGACACAAATATTTAACAGCGCTTGGGACATGGCTTTGGTTTGGACCCCTCTTTCATGTGAAAAACTGTCTTGGGAGGATGGTGGTCTGCAGAAAACCATTTTGGGTGGGAGGATGGTGAGGCACCTTCAGCCACCAGAGCTCCTGGCGAGACATCACTCAGCAGTTTGATTCCCAGAGAGGTGACGACAACCTCCTGGGCTCCAGGCTCAGCGTGTGCCAGGGGTCTCTCGGCTGCTGTGGCTTTAGCAGCTGCAGTAATCACACAAGGTAACTCACCAACCAGTGGTTAAGCCCAGTGGCAGATACTAATAGCAGCAGCCTCTTTCCATTTCTCAAGTCCATTTTAAATTAATAAGAATGTTCCCCTTCTGTTTTTCATCCACAAAGAGACCCCCTTCGCATATTAATTTAATGTTAAATTGATGGATTAAATTATACCAAGCTCAAAATCAATTCTGCACATATTCATTAGAATGGACTAAATCCCTTAGTAAGGATAAAGCACAGAAAATGCATTTAGACACTGATAAGTCCAGGTCCATTATATGTCATTTTAAACAAAGAGCAAAAAAAAGCCTCTTCGGAGACGCTCTATCAGCTATTAAACAGAGACATTGCATGCACAGGGAGATTGATGATTAACATTTCCATTCTCAGAATGGCTCTCCCTGGGCTGATGATAACAAGTAAATGCCTCTTCATGTCTTTGTCACAGTTCACAGAGAAGCAGATGCCTAGAGTAAGCTTTTCTCCTTTGTCTTTCCTCTTGTGCAATCAGTTAACAAGTGCAAAAACACAACAGTATCCACTGTTTGCTGGAATTCTTTGATCTCTGGTAGGATCAGGTAGCAATTTTACGTATTTTTCTTTTCCTTTCTCATACTGGCCATTGGTGTCCCGAAAGCCTCCCTGATTGTAAGCTCATTACATTACTCACTAGCATGGGAGGTTTCTCATTTGAGAACATGGGACAGACCATCCTTCACGCGGCTGCTGTCCAGGAGAACCTTTCTAGTCTACAATACCAAAGCCCAAGCTGCAGACTCTCTTTAGCTTTTGGCATTCCAACACTTAGCTTTGAACCTGAATCCAGATCTCATTGATGTGTCCTGTTTCTAAAAAGGAATTATCTAAACCCAAATTCCCTAAAGTTGAGAATTTCAGAAACTTGTGCACATCTACATCTGCACCTAACTAAGGTATGTTACCTACTTCTGCTTTAACAAGCTTGGGATTTTTCTTGAGACTTTGCCTCTTTTTGAAGTCAACATCTACCATGGAAGAAATGCTGTTCTTTTAATGAGTACTAGGCTTGTTTGAGGAAAAGAACTTCATTTTCCAGATGCTTGTTTTCTGGGCAGAACTATCTAGACTGCTTAGGAAGCAGGCAGGGCAGTTCTGCCCTTCTTCTGCTTGGCACCCAGAAGTGCTCTCAGCCAATGAAAGGAAGGGGAGAAGCAGGACCTCAAGGTTCTTTGGAGTCCTGAGCTGTGCATTTCCCAGATCCAACCCCTGTGGAGTACCCTGCCTTGGGATGAGCTGTGGAGGTGGAGAACAGAGCCTGTTAGAACAGATTTGTTAGGCACAAGTAAACCTCAAAAACAGGCAGGACTATCTCATGAACAGGAAAAGGGAAAGAAGGTAAAGTAATACCAAGAAATTGCCTAAGATAATTCTTCGGGTTTTCTTATGTCTTTCTGTTTTGGAGACAATTATTTTATTTTTTCGTTCCTTTTTTTTAATTTCAAGCTCCAATTCACAACATTTGATGTCATGAAACTGGCAAAACTTTAGCTTTACTCATTACTCTAGTCCCTGCAGCTTTTCCACAATAGGAGGCTGAGGATAATTACAAGAGTTGTAACATCTGCTCTCTATTAATATATTTTTAATTTAGTCTGCAATGATTTCTAGTTCAAAAAGGAAGAAAAGAGACTGTAACCATATACAAACAGACAATAATTATAATCAAAGTATGACATTGCTAAAATCCTGCGTGTTTCCAGAACATCTGTAAATTCAATGGATTTGATCCCATTTCACACATACTGAAGTTCATCGTTATCAGTCTTCCAGTTCATTCTGCATAAGAACAGATTTGATAAGAAGGGAAAAGGCACAGAGTGTTGTGTGCCTTATAACAAATAACAAAGTGGTTATAGATACCTTTTTTTTTATGTGTGATATTTTAAATTCCTTTAAGAAAATGCACAACAACTTTTTGACTACTGGGTCACTTTCTGGAAAATTGCGTGGTATGCCCAGAGTTGGACATTACATGAGGTGAAATATCAGAATTGCTAACACAATTTTATGCCTGATCCCTGCTGTGGGAAGTGAAATTGTGACAGATGGTTGCTGTACTCATTACCCCTTTATTCAAAATGAGTAATGATTCACCATTAAATCCCACTAAAAAGAATGTATCTATTCATGTAACAAGGTTTATTCAGTGTAACCAAAGCATCTCGTCTTTATTTTGTCAAGAGCTTTATATTTCAAATCCATAAAGTTGAGCTAATAGTCCTCATTTACCTTTCCACCCAAGGCTGCGGACAACTTGAATACAGAACATTTTCTTCCTGTGGTAAACATAATTGCCTGTCTTTTGTATAGAAAGTGAGAACATATTAAATATGGTGTTAGGCAGGGAGGATCTCTCTTCTAGGCCTGGGTCTAATGTTAATTTGTTATGAAATAAGATGGAAGTCTCTAAGCTTGACCTCAGTGAAAGAAAAAGGTGAAGTTCTGTCTCATAGCCAAAAATGACTGGGAAATTCTCGTTCAGAAATACTATTTGTGACGAAGATGGGAAGAATAAACTTAGTTCCATAAATAATCCAGTAGACTATGGCGTTTCATGGTATATTTGGCCTTATTGAATTGAAGTGTTAATGAAGAAAAAAGCATTCTTATTCTTTTTATATTGAGAAAAAAGCATATTTTATAATATGTAAAGCATATTTAGAACTTTCCAATTTTTTATTTTGAGAATTGGCTAAAAATTAATCTGCATATAATTCATACTGTGTTGCCATAATATTTAATATTTCTATTAATTATTTTTATCAATTGAAAAATAGTGGAAAAGCAATTACTTTTGCTAGAGGGTTAAATTTTGATTTACAAGCAATAGCTACTTATGATTTTATGTCTTGCCATAAATATTTCAGTGTTTATTCTCAGTGGGTAAATATATAATCTTTTTCTAAACATACAGGCTTTGTTGCTACATTATAAGGGCTGTTAATCACTTGGAACTGGGCTTGGTTAAACAATTGCTGTTAAAAAAGTTAGAGCTGAACAATTTTCTTTCCAGAAACCAACTGGAAGCAGACACATCAAATCTTAAATGGCACATTTCATTGGATACTTCAGCACATGATGACAGGAAGAACTAGAGGAGAAATACTCTTTGAACCCCGAAGATCTTTTCATTTGAAATTTAGTATCTACTCCATAAACAAGTAGATCAATGAGTCACAGAAATTAAAGAAACAATCCCCTTCTTCCCAAAAACTTGGTGTTGAAGAGAAGGTGTCAGTTCATTTATTCAGGTCCACAGAAAAAGTAGTATTTCATGAGCAGATATTTCTTCTGAAAGGAACAGGTTGTGAATTTTCAATTTCAGAAATTAGAACAATATTCAATGTATACAAAGGAGTGCACCTTCTGATTTGCTGTTTGAAAACAATACATTCTGGCTTGATTCACAAGGGCCCTTGGATGCTGAGTGCTGCAGCATTTCGCTTCCAGGCAGTTTTGCCTAGTGAGGTTCACAGCTGTGAACTAGGCAGAAGCAGGTGCTTTGCAGAAAACACGGTCAAACTAAAGAGTCTGGGAATGGGATTTGCAGAAACCAGCATGCCACACAAGAAGCTAGAGCTGCTGAGGGAGGCAATGCTGATAGGAAGGCTGTAGGTTAAGTCCTATTCCTAACAGGACTCTTGATGTTTTTCTCCATTCGGTGTTCATAACCATGACCTTTCTCCTGGAATTAGGCACTGAGGCTTTCTTCCAAGCATTGAGGGTGATGTAGTCCTTTCTTTCCCAACAAAGAAGTGGCAGAGCTAATACTGCAGTATCTCCTTCTTCTCTGCTCCGTTTCTCCTCCCTCTGTCTATTTCAGTATACTTATGGTTAAATGCTCTCCCATGATCAGTGTAAGCCAGGTTCAAGGCTCTCTTCACAGGTGTACAACCAAGTCCAGATTTCTTAGTTTGTATGAGTCAGGCTAGCACATGAAATGAGCAGAGGATGTCTCACTTATAAATCTTGGTGGTACCCTGAGCAACACCAAGCAATTTGGGAGTCTTATGCCTTGGTTACTTGTGCACCTCACTCACATTTCTGGTGATACAGAATCTGCTATTCAGCCTGAGCAGGTAACATGATTTAATCCCCTACCTGTTTTTCACTCTGAGCTGAGCTAATTCCAGTTTTCTTTCATCTACTTAAAGCTAAGTGCAGACATGAATATTTATGGATATGCTTATGAATATTTGGCTAATGTAATAATTTGGTCATGCTTTAAAGAAATAAGTCCCCAGTCACTTGTTAGTGAAAACAGTGTTTATTCTTGACATCATGTTGTGGATTAGAGGAAGGTGGTTGGCTGGCCACGCTCAGTGGTCAAACACCCTATCAATAAAATCCCAACTCTTTCTTACATATATATATATACACATCTTTTATAATACCAAGTAAAGCTTTCATGTATTTTAATGGGTTTTGGTAGAGAGTTCAACATTGTCGATTTTGAACTACTGAGACAACTATATTTGCATCCTCTGTTGAGCTGGGTACTTCTACTTCTTAATGTAAATAGAACACCTGCATCTTTCAATTACTTCCGAACAACTTAACACTAAAAGACATAAGCATTTCTCTTCTGAAGTTTCTCCTTTTTAAGTTGTGCTTTTCCTGCAGGCTTGTCATGTTATGGTAGTTGTGTTGAATGATGATTTATTGATCAACACTTACGTCCAGCAATGCCTTGGGCACATGGTTACCTTAGAACACTGTTAGGAGTTCAGCTGGAGTCAGCAAGACTGCTTGGAGTCAGTAGAGTTCTTTGCAAAATTGGTGTCCTTGGCATGATTTGCAAATGCTTATCTTCTTTCTGCTTTGGTCCTAATGATTCCTCCTATAACTTCACTGATAATCTTCATGAGAAATCGGTCCCATTTCACCAGTTATATGTAAACCAGTCATAGAACTGGAGAAGTGAAGAACTTAGCCCAACGCATATTTTTTTCATCATAGTGGCAAGCGAGCTTCTAGAGAGTAAGTTTGAGTATTAGATTATTCAGCAGGTCATCTAATCAAGATTTGGGAACAAACTATTAAGACGTTGCTTTTGAAAAAAAAACAGATTAGTCTAACTAGCTTGTCTCATGTAAACATTTTATACTATGAGGATACAGGAAAATGTGCAAAAAGGCCCTACACTCTAATACACTTAAGACTAGGACCTATCTGCTGTGATGATCATTGAGTCCTATTGCAATGTTCATTTTGTTATTTGAAATGTCCATTTACAAATGCTTCCCCCTACACAAATAAATCTCAGTCGTGGCTCAAATCTGGGAAAATCTAATAGTAAATATTTCCACCAATATTTAGTTTTTGTGTTGCATTTTTTCATGTTTTATAAGTAACCTGATTCTATAAGCAGTGGGAGAGGCAATGCTCTTCAAGCACATTAGTCCTGAATCCCTTTCCTGACAGTTGTTATATTGGTCCCAATAGACAGTCTTTGAGATCCACACATTAGTTTTGCTGATTTTTTTTCTGATATTCTAAGGTCTACGGGAGGTAAATTGTGTAACACTGCTTAACACAGCCTTAAGTGACAGATTCATGATGCCAGTACTGAAAAGTTCAAATTAGCTGTTGAACACTTGCTATCTCTAGTACCTTCATCTCTCACTCGTATATTTTCAGCAAGGTCAGGTTGCTTGGTACAGATCTCTCTCCTTCAAGACACTCTGCAATGGTTTCTTTTTTATCCAACAGGTGTCTAGCATAAAACATATACACTATCAAAGGAAAGGATACCAAATTCCAGGACTTCCTACTTCCAGCCAGATGTCCTAACTGCTAGGGCATGAGATTCCTTCCTGCCATGCAACTTTACCTTCTCGGAGACACGATGTCCCAGCATCAATGGGAGTGGATGACTGTGCTCTACAGACACATGTGATGAAGGTCTGGGCATACTGCTGGCATGCAGGGGAATTAGACCAGGAGATCATTTCAATCCTAGTCTGGTGCAAAAAGCAATCATTTTTTTCCCCCTGGGACCATGCTTGCACTTTGGTGCTTCAGTGATTCACAAATCACTGTTTTTTGAAAGTACTCAGATCAACATTACATCCAAATACCATCCAGGTGCTCAGTGATACCAAGGCAGCTGCTATGTTTGCAGGACCACAGCAGGCTCCATCACTTTCCTAGTGCCTGGAGCTGTCTCCTCATCAAGCTTTGTGGCTGCAAAGCAGACCTTGGATTGCCAAAAGTATTATCCCTGCTGGGGCCAGGTTCTGAGAACATGCCCTTCCTTCACCATGTGGCTTCCCTGCTTACGACATTCAGCTGTCCCATCAAGCTCTTTGCTTGAGGCTCCCTTTCTTCTGTCTTTCTCTTGAACAACTTCCAGCAGCCAAGGTGAAGAAGCAACAATGGTTTCTGCCAAGCCATGCAGTAGCAGCCTCTTTCTTGCAGGACAGCTCAAGGATTAATGATGAAATAAGCTCCTTCTGCTTCCTAAAACCTTTCAGCTCCACATCTCATGACTCTGAGATGAGCACTGCACCCACAGGTCTCTGTGCTATGTGACAGGGGGAACACACCTGCTTGAGACAAAAGAGAGAGAAGGAAAATGGACTGATGGAGTCAGTGATGTAGCCCACTAGTTGTGGGGTCACATCTAGGGAAGAGGAGAGAGCTTCCATTCCTTGCTCCAGAGTTTATTCATGCCATTTATGCAAGGTACATGTAGATTAGAAAGCTGATTCAGTTATTGTGGCACAAATTAGAACCCAGTTCTCCCTTTTATACATGAATGCCATATCATTCTTTTTCAGAGTCATATCTCTCCTGGCTCAGTTAAGCCCTGAAAAAAGTCATAGAATTATAGAACAGCCTCGGTTGGAAGGGACCTTCAAAGCTCATCTAGTCCAACCTTTCAGAGGAAAGGGAGCATAAAGAAGGTTATCTAGCACCCTGACCAATTGCATCTTCAAAACCTCCGACCATGGGGACACAACCAAATCCTTCTGTTGAAGGCAAGTCACTTAAACAGGAACCAGTTAACCATACAGGGCTGATAGGATGAGCGGGAGAACTAAATTCATGGAAGAGAGCGAAGGGCAAGTGAGGGCTCACTTGAGATTCTGGATGGAAGAGGATGCAGCACTATCTCCCCTACTAGTCATGCTCCCAACGAAAGGAGTTACCCAGCTTGAAGGAAAGTATCGGCTTTACTTGCTTGTTCTCAGTTTTTAAATTTTGTTCATTTATAAGAGCAGAGCCCCACTTGCCCTTGCACTAGAGCACTTTCCAGGGGGAGAAGCTCTCATGCAGTGGGATGTGGCAGGGAGAAGAGAGGTAGGACTGACACAGGAGCCAGCGCAGCAGGAGCTGAGTGGCTGCTGAAGGAAGCAGGATGCCAGCTAGGCATGTCTAAGAGGCAACCCTTTCTAGGGAATGGAAGGGCCTGCTTGAAATTTTCTGCACTTCAGAAGGCTATCACATTGACTGAAACAAAGACTGGAAGCAGAGATTGCTGCTGCAAGGACACACTCATCCTTGTATTTCTGTTCTGCTGTTCTGTAACAAAGGAGTAGAGAGGAGGTCCCCATACTGTTGGTGTCTAAATTTAATTTCCCTCCTTGTGTAAAAGTCTATAATACCTTGAATCATTGAGGCTTTCTAACATTTCCTGGCAATATTCTAATTCTTTGCCTATTACATAGACTACTGGCAAGTACCTGAGTATTTAGACCTTAACAGGATTTGGGATCATTAGTCCTTGCATTGGGAAGAAGCATGGAACCCGTCCACATTTGTGATGATTTGAGAAGCAAGATCTATTAATTTCCTGCTGTGTTTCTTTTCCCATTTCTATGCTGGTAATTTACATGATGGATTCATTAATCTTAAAATGTGTTTCAGACCAGCTTATATTAAAGTAAAGCATACAGTATTTCTGAGATGGTGTTTAGTTTCAGATCTGTGATTTTTTTATCGTCTGAAGATCATTCACCTTTATTGGCCCATAGTTTCAAGTCCATTTCTGACTGATACAACCACAAATTTCCAAAAGCAGGATAACCATCAATTGATTCTGACAGTTCATTTCCTGATTCAATCCTGACTGTAACCATACTGATTTGATGCATCACTTGTTGGCAGGAACATGATTCAGTATTCAATCATAAGGCAATGTTTTGATGAAAATTTCTCCACACACTTATAAAATATAATTGTAGTACAATGTATTTAACTGCCCATTGCTGTTGCAAGCATATGTTGTCCTAGGATTTCTCCTAGGAAAGCTACTTAGACATACTGAATGATAATAACTGCCACTAAATCAGGACAGCGGTAACATCATTGTCACTTAATGTGGATTAATTTAACTAGTGCTAATGCATGTAAAAAATAATTAACCAGAAGTTCAATATGTATAAAACGTATGCTTTAACCTTTACAACAGATCAGCTAAATAAAGATAAATTCCGTAAAGTTCACTCATTGTTCCATAGACCTTAGTAAAGAGCAAAGGATTTCTGCAGTTCACTTTACAAGGAGAGCTCATGAGCATCAGTCAAAAATTTTCTGTTCATCTTGGGGATGAAAACGGTTATGAGGTTTTGTAACATTCTTTACTTGCATAGACAAATTCCTTGTCTTTTATTTTCACTATCTATGAATATTTAATTGCAAGAGACCTTATGAGAAACAAGAGGAAAAAATAGTGCTCTGGGATGTTGGTTAAAAAGATAGAGAGTACCTCAGAGTGTGAAAATAGGAAGTGTTATTTACACAGTTCTGTTTCTGAAGAATAGTCTGTACAATAACAATTTATTCAGCAATGCACTGTCAAAGTTTATACAGTCCATGCTGAACATTTTGCTATTCTCTGGTTTTGAGGGTCTTAATTTGCGATATCTCTTTTTTCCCAGCATAAAGAGCAAACAGACTAGATACATGTGCGAAGCTAGCTTATGTCTCCTCAGTGTTGATACTGCATGTAGAAATTTTTGCAATGTTGATACTGCATGTAGAAATCTTTGCCAACTAATCTCTTCTTTGGCAGTGCATGGGGCTTCATTTTCAGCTGGAGCATGCTACTCACTTTGCTTAAGCGTAAGATCAATCCCCACATATTTTATTTAGAAAAAAAAAAATGAAGTGAATTATGTTAATAAATGTTGAAGAGACTAAAGAAAGATGTATCACGGCTTGAAAAAGCAGAGCTAATGAGGTTTGACAGGTTAACTTTCCTGGAATTTGCCTAGGGTATCCCCTCAAGAAGTAGATGATTTCAAAATCAGCATCCTTGAATGAGCTTTTGCATAAGCTTTACCCTTCTCCTCCTAAGTGTTACAGGGGGAAAAAAGTTAAGTGTCTCTAAAAGCAAATAAAGAGAAATTTTAAGGGAAGATAAAGAGATCCAACAGCACATTCCCAGGGGAAATGTGAAAGGAGAGCACAAATGAATCTTTCTGTAGGCAAATGGAAGAGAAATTTTGTCTGGTTTAACTAGCAGTGGGTATAGCTCGTACTCATAAGAATAGCATGGTGCCAGCTTGTCTACAGCCATCAGTACATATATATTGCAGTCAGTATGAATGTGACAGTCAGGGAGTGCCCTGTGGTAGAAGGAAATTTAAGCCAGCTTCAAACTAGTTAGCTTTATACCAGCAGACATCAATTGTGGCAGAACAGACATGGATGGAGTCTGCAAAACCAACACTGCAGGAAGGGAAAATTACCCTGAAATCTAAAATAATCATAGAAATTAAAGCTTAATATAAATTTAAATGGAAATAGTGCCTGCTGTGAAGGAGAACTGAACAATTCAAGGTAGCTGTTGGTCTCAAGCTTCTGTGGACCCTAATAGCCTATAAATGCTTTGGTGCTGGCCACCAGCTATCAGCAGATAGATCTGGCTGAAAACTCCTACATGAGAAATACATGAAGATATTTGCAGAGATACTGGGCTGGCAAAAGTTGAACCATTTTCACATGTACTTGTTCTGCTTTGTAGCACTGCAGTATCAGTTAACTTGCAGTAGGCAAGTTAACCAGCTGTGTCCCATCTCTCAATCATTTGCATCCGTTGTAGAAGTGAGTTAATATGCAGAATACTGTTAAAATAATTCATCAACCTGAAATCAAAAGCTCAAGTGCAGCCTCAGAAATAATAAGATATACTTCAGTTTAATATAAATTGCACTTAGCTGTATTGAAAACTTCATAATCACCTAATTTAAAGCACAGCAACACAAGGGGAAAATCTTTCTAGACAGCTATTTAGACTGGTTTTCTCTGACATTAGCAGAGATGGAAACTGATGGAATGGATCTAAATGCCTCCTTCCAAGCCACTGACTCTAATGAACATCCCAAATCCACTTCCAACTAAGCACCTTCCAGTTATAATATCGAATTACATTTCCGTCATTTTTTATAAAAGATGAGAAATTTAATTGAGGCATTTTATCACTACAGTACAGTATCTTATCAAAAGAAGTTATTAAAACCATACTGCAGTCTGCTCCAGCAGAAGATTTTGAAAAATTAGAAATTTTGGAGCATCTGAAATCTGGAGAGCCCTTGAGAGCGAGTCGTCCTCCAGCACTGTGTCTGCTGCTCCTAAGACCAGCCTGCAATTGCTACTTGGAAATTCTGCTGTAGCATTAGGTTTGCACATATGGGAGGTTTTTGCAAAAGGGAAGTTTAAATGCTTTCCAAGCTGCTTTTGTGTATGAGATATGATTTTAAATCTTTGTCACAAGTTCACCTTAAGAGTGGCAGCATCATTCTGAATCTACCCAGATTTGTTAGAAAGAATTCAGCAGTGGTTTTCAAGTTCTACATTTGCCCATCCAGCTTGCTGCCAATGTCTGATCATTTGTTTTAAATCCTGTCACGCCACTTATAGAATGCTTTTTTCCCCCTTTGCTTCAGGAAACAGTCACAAAAGTAACAATTAAAGCGCATTGATTGATAAAAACTGGTTTGTGGCAAGTCAATTAGAGGCCCAAACAAGTAAATCTATTACAGTCAGCTTCAGAACAGCACTCAGGCTAAATCACGGAGGTAGTCACTTCCAGGGGTATACACTGTGTGCAAAGTGTTATCTGACTGGCAAAGACTGCAGTGCTGTGAACCCTGCAGCCCGTTTAAAAATGAGACCTTTAAAAATCCCCACACCTGTATTTACAGCCTGCAGTAAGACTAAAGCACAAATTAAATGCTCCTTCAAATAGAATGGCTTTTCAGCAGGCTGTATTGGTAGATCCTTTAGGGTCTGAGAAGACACAATGCCAACACTCCTTCCATTGCTCTTGATGAGAAATAATGGAGGCAGGCATTATTTGACAACAAGCAGTTACTCTGTCCTGAAGAAAAACAGAATGGCAAAGGAAGAAATGGAGAGGGAAAGTTTTCCTGGCTGTCCAGCTTCCATATAGATGCTCCAAACCAAATTGCCCTGAAATATTTCATACTGTTTGGAGTTTCCTTGCAAGTTAGAAGGCTGGGTTTGAGGGTGTGTGCAGTTTCTATTTTGTTTTGGGTTTCTGCTCTGCTGAACAATCTACGGTCAAATTATCAAGCACATTATGCAACACAAAGGCCGGGATATTCTAGTTAATCTGCCACGTAATTAATGTCTTACTAACTATTACATGGTGGTTCTAAAATGGACCCCAAGCATCACTTACAGGCATATGAAGAACACTTTGGCCCCAAAACTATAAGACTGTCAGTAGCTGGGGGGAACAAGCCAGTACTTGGGATGTGACACTGGCAGTGTAACACGGGCTTATGCTTTTATGTATGTATTGCAATGGCAGGGCAAAAAGACTGATCTGGGATATTTTCCTACACCAGGCAGAGGTAATTAGATAAATACGTAAAGCTGAGCACACACATGTATTTCCCACAAATATATATTAGCAACATTATGTTTAAGGATCAAAAAGAAAATAACTCTAGCAGTCACATAAAACTTTATTGCCTGTGTTCTGAAACACTGTCTCTGTTGGACAAATTATTTTTTAACTCTCTTAGTCCAGTAATTGTGTCTCATTTGAAACGTAAAAAAATCCCATTATCTTTCTTAGGAACATATCTATGAAAAATATCTAAATAAAGATTCGAACAGAAAGCAATTCTAGGAAATCTAAAAATTCTGGTTTGAATGATGGAAGATTCTTATAAAAGTTATTATTTTTACACTTCTTTCTCTGACATAGTTTTGTAAAGTTCTGTTGAGTGATTTGAATTGCTGTGTTGAAAATATTACAAAAACTAAGTGCATTAGAAAATCTGGAGCCTCTTTTTTCTTTACCTTCTAGGAATTAACATTAAAATATAAAATGAACATTAAAAAAAAAAAAAAAACCTTTAATTGATACACATAAGCAGAATTCTTAAATTTAAAAAAAAAAATCAAATAAGCTACGTTTAACTCTTAGTTTATGCCAGTTTCAGAAAATGAAGATTGTTAAATCAGGACCATCCTTTAGCCACCTTCTCCGAGGTAGCTGCCTTTTAAAAAAAGAAAAAAAAATTAGTCTTTTTAGCTATAATGCATTTCTATTCTCCACTGGCATCCTTCTAACAGACAGAACTGGTCCTTCAGCAGTCCTGCAGTTTAACACAGATACGTGTCTTGCCAGCTCCTCTTTCTGCATCAGGTTGGGAGCCGTGAAATTATCATCCCCATTTCTCAAAGCAAGAGCTCCACCATTTGTTGGCCAGCAGCAGTGCATCCTTCCACCTGCTTCCAAGGGACAGAAAAGGAAACGGAAGCCAAAGTTTCCCTAACAGGGTGACATCTTCGAGGCGATGCATGTAGACGTTTACTAGAGTCACCGCTGCAATAAACAGCTGTAGAATTTCTGCTCCCAAGACACTCTCACTGCAGGGTAAAGTCTCGTTTTTCACAGTGCTGAGGAATGGGGGGAGACAAGGCCAAAGAAGGGGAGTAGGGCATTGTGACTCCTGCATAGCTAAGAATCACATGCTTCCAGGGAGATTCAGCAGCTCCCTTGCCTGGCAGCAAGTGACTGGAACCCTGTTGGCAGACAGGGAGAGGGCTCCTAGCTCTGCCATGCCTGAGGTACCAGTACCACGGGACATAAATATACCAGTTACAATGGGAATTTCCCCATTTTGTGGCATTTTGAAGTGTTGTCCTGTTTTCAGCTAGGGTAGACTTAATTTCTACTCCATAGCTGTTACAGTGCTATTTTTTGGGTTTGGAATGAGAATGGTGTTGATAACACACTGAAGTTTTGGGTTTTTGCTTACTCATGTTTGTTCTGAGTCAAGGACTTTTTTCCCTTGTCTCATACTCTGCCAGTGAGGAGGTACATAAAAAACCAAAAACAACCCCAACTGTGGGGAACATAGCTGGGACAGATGACCTGAACTGACCCAATTTACTTTACTTTTGATTATTAAACTGTTCTTATCTCAACATACAAGTTTTACTTCAATTCTCCTCCCCATTCCACTGGGGTGTGGGGGAAGAAAGGGAGGGTTGAGCCAGTGGCTGTGTGGTGTTTCATCTCCAGTTGGGTTTAAAACCATGACAATTCTTTTTGGCATCCAATGTGAGGCCCGAAAGGTTGAGATAAGGACAGATCCAACCAGAGTGTGTCAAAAGAAAATTGTTATAAGCATTCACCGTATTGGTTTAACAGCTGCTAGTTACAATTTGGACTTATCTGCTCTCATACTCACAGCATTTTGTCTGTATTATATTGGTTATACCTTACTTGCAGTACATGTTCTCTGCGGTGTGTTTTGTAGCATGGGCTTATGACAGTGTCACTGTTTGGGACACCAGTCTGGGGTATGTATTCAGCATTGCAGGCACCTTTGTGCTTTGGGAGTCATCTACTCAAAATGATTAATAATCATACCTTTGGTTTTTTCTCCTCAGACCAACAACCTATGGGGGAGACACCTTCCTATTTTTTTCTCCTATCGTTTTTTACTTCCTTGTCCTTCAGGTTGATTACTGTAGTCAAGACTTTTAAAGATTTTGAATATCCTTTGACTACCCTTGAAACCAAACACGTTGTCCTTGAAACCAGAACAAGTGTCTATATAGAAAAAAATTAAAGGCCAGCAGATGTTTCCATTTTTGTTTTCTTTTTTACAAGCCCATTCAGACTTTAATAAAATGTCCAGACTGCAGAAACTGAAGTCTATGAGGTTTTAAGTAGAGATTAGAGGAAATATGGTGTTGCACTCTTTCCAAGGAAGAGTGAACTCAGAATAGGATAATAGAATGGCTTGAGTTGGGAGAAACCTCAAAGATCACCCAGTTATAACCCTTCTGCCATGAGCTTGGACACCTTTCATTAGACCAGGTTGCTCCAAGTCCCATCCACCTTGGCCTTGAATGCTTCCAGGGCTGGGGCATCCACAACTCCTCTGAGCAACCTGTTCCAGTGGCTTACCACCCTCACAGTAAACAGCATCATATAATGTAAAATGAGTCTCCCTGGGGTAGTAAATGTGACTGAAAAATAACATGCAAATGCCAGATTAGGTTTTGAGTAGATTTCTGTAGTCCTGACAATATTATAATTACCAAACTACAGATTTTGTAAATTAAATGGTTGGTTTTGATAAAGAGGGAAGAATTTCGCTTCAGAATAAAGGACCCAAAGTTCACTTTCTGCCTTTCCACAATGTTCCCAGGCCTTGTGCATCTGTATTTCAGGACCCTACTTGTACATCCTCATATTTTCATGGAAGAACAGGTTGCAGTGACCTCCTCAGACAGCTCCAGCGCCAGGCACTGTAACCTCAGTCACTCAGAAATCCGGATATTTGACCAACTAATGAAACCGTGATGTTTACCAGGCCTGAGCCACACAACAGGAGTCACAGGTTTGCTTTCCTGCAGTAGCTTTTCCTGTTGTATACAAAACATTTTCCCATCCATATTATACCCTGTGTGCCTGTGTAGACCGAACTTCTCACATTATGGCATCAACTATCAACTTTGATGGGCTGTGCAACAAGGGGGAGAGAGACACAGACAGACAGAGGGGGTATATCCCCACTCTGATCCATCCTGTCTGTTCTGGCTTTGCAGGAGTGACCCATGTACCTTCCTGAAGTCTTCTGCTGTCTGTTGTCTCATTACTACTGTACCTTTGTGTATCAATGTGCATGTGTTGATGTGTCTGTGTGCACGACGCTTCCATGTGCGTACAGCTCTGTGCGTGTGACTGTGTAAGGATGGATATTATAATCTACCTATAGATCAGGCCTTACATTGGGTATTGAATATTATATACAACACAGGATCTAGTCTTCAACTAAAGTTCACAAGCAACTTGAGACATGTTTGTTTTTAAAGCTTTAGATTTCTTTACAAGGGTAAGGGGCTGTCTGAGACCCAGCAGCACTGGTGGCTGCTGCACCCAGGCTTCAACTGCCTGTCGTGTGACTGAGACCACGGTGCCAAAGGATTCCCCACTCTGGCCAGGATCATGTCCTTTTCCAAGTCACAGTCTCTCTTGAGACATGAGTAAATATTTAATGTTAATAATTAATTCTTCTTATGACATGACTGAAAGCATATCCGAAGCCCCATGCATCAGAGATTCAAAAAGAGTCTTTTCAAATTCAGAATAGAGCCAAAAAAATTGCCCTGCTTTTGGAAATCTGTTCTTCCTTCAGTGACAAGCTGAAGAAACTCCAAAGAATTGCAAAAGCTTTTACAAGAAAATTAACGAGAAAACTCCAACTGAACTATCTGCTCCATAATTAAAAAATGAGAAATGTTGTCTTTGGGCATTGAGTTATGAAAGGCAATTAAAATATCCATAAAATCAGAAAAGATTGTAATACATTGCTAATTCAGAAACCTTAATAATACTCTACAAAGGAGACAAGTGTGATTAGCTTAAGAGTGCTTACAGGTTTCTAAATGTTTAAAATAATAGTAGTTCCTGTGATAAGAATGGAAAAAAAATCTTCATATTTTAGAGGGCATGCCAAGACTTTCTGGAATCCTGGAAAGACTTCTAGATGCCAACAACTTTTGAATCTATGTGTGGACACCTAAACTGTTTTACCATTCTAGTGCAGGAAATATATAGCAATATCATCTTATACTTCTCATTTGGACTTTCAAGCACAGTATTCTGCATTTTTTATACATGGTGAGGATTCAGAATTTTTCTCACAAGACTGGCAGGTCACTTAAACTTGCATAATGTAATATCAGAACAATGCATTTATTACCATAACTTACTAATAAATAAATCAGAATATTTCTAGAGTCAAATTTTGTTATGCTTATTTTTCCTCTTGGGAGAAGGAGAAGGGTGGAATGTCACACTGTCTGACAAATGAAAATGACCTGAGCCCTTCTGCTTTTATGATCTGTCAATATCTTTCTGGTAATAAGATGCCCATAACTGAACACAGCATTGCAAGAGCATGTTTTGCATCCCAAGACCACATAAAGAAAGATTATTAGCTTCCTGCTCCAATAGAGGATGATAGGGTGCCTGGTGAATGCAACCCAAAACCACATTGACCTTTCTTTCATAGGCACAACATATTGGAAGTTCATGTCTAATTTGTTACTTAATATCCCTTGGGATTTTTAAAATTGGACTGGAAAAATAAAGGGAAAACTATAAGTCTCTCTTCAGCATATGGATGGAATTTTTTATTTTAAAAGGTTGTTTCCATTCTGGTTTCTCTTATCTTTTGTTGTTGTTTCAAAGCAACAATTTTACAAATATAAATCCACACTGAATAACTAATTATTCTATTTCCAGTGGATTATTTTATATGACCCAAATCCTGATTGCTTTGGTAATATGAGGTGGGCCTTAGAATTAAAGTTACTAGTTCAGTGCATTAAGTAACCAGGAGCTGGCTGAAGACTTACAATAAATACAGGGGTAAGATATAAGCAGTGAGTAAATAATATTTCAGAAATTAAAATTTCTATTAAGTATGGAATTTTTTTTAATCACAAATTAATTAAAGAGACAAGTAAGATAATTAAAGAGACTGTGTTTTTTATAAATTTAGCCAGCTGAAAGCTTTTTTTTCAACTAAGTATTCATCTCTATTAAATTCTCTTGCTGAACCCTGAGTGTTCAGGGACAGGAGGCGGTCCCCTCGTTTAAAGTTAGGAGAGCCTGGTGCCCTAACTTTGTATCCCTAAAGGCGGTGTGTAATGCAGCTGGAATGCTAATGGGTGACAGGTTGCAGGAAAAAGGAAGCAGGTTATCATATTCAGGACATTGACAACTCAAAGTGTTGGGTGATACTAAACAACAATAGTCACTTGACTAACACGATAGCATTAGAAAAGCCAAGTCCTGACCTGTAACTAAGATATGTCATGCTCAGAAAGCGGATTAAGTTCAAAATTAAATGTCCTGAATACAAAAAGAAAACCTCCCAAACAACAAGATTCAGGGTTGGTATTATAAATATGGAATGATAAACCAATCTTATCTCTGTGGTTACAAACACAGCTCTGCAATGGCCAGTCCATCTCCTTTCTTACTGGTGTAGTTGTCAATACCTTCCTCTCGGGAAACAGGAAATAAAATACAGTTCTACAAAGCACCCAAAACTGTGAGATGTTGGTATTAAGCATTTGTGTATAGACAAAGTAGGAGAGCAGAAGCAGTTGTAAGCCCCTGTGAGCAGCACCCAGCACGGCAGGAGCACGCTGGGACACAGACAGGGCAGCACAGGGCAGCTGGGAGATCTCAGTGCCCAGGATCTCAGAGCTGCCACCTCCCTTGGAGGAGCAATTCCCCACTGGAGGGATTAAAGGAAGCTTCCTGCCTATGTGAAGAAAATAGCGGCAGTGACTGATCCGCGCCTTGTTGTACCTGGTGATTTAGACCTCTGTGACCATCTTCTGAAGATATCGCCAATGCACAATCATCTCCTAGACACACCTTAGATTGTAATTGGCTTTTTAGTACTGTTCATCCATAAAGAAACTGCACAAGCATTAGAACATAAAAGAGTATTTATTCTAACAGAATAAAATTCCAGTTTGGGGGCTTTTTAATATGATCTATTATTTTTGGGGAGATAATTCCTTGTCCCACAGAGTCAGACTAGGGTCATTGTGTGTGTGTGTGTGTGTGTGTGTGCGCGTGTTCCCTTTTTATTGGTTTTGTTTTAGTCTTCTAACTACATAATTAACATAAGGAAAGGAAGAGGACATAGATAATATGAGAAAAGCTCTATCAGGAACATGTGATTTCAAGGTCTGTGCACAGTAGCTTTCAGCTTGTCTCATATTGCCTTAAGTTTTCATGTTTGAAAAGCCAGGAACAAGAGTATTTGATCACACACTTTGGAAGAGCATTTTGAGGCTTAATCCACTGCACTGCCTAATATTTTGTGAAATATAAAAATATACTTACAGAAGTTATAATTGCTCTAGGCTAAAGTACTGCACATGTATAATATGGATACAACAGTTCTCTTTTATGAGACAGTAGTCCAGATTTTTAGTTGTTCTACAACAAAAGGTTCTACTTCATCATGGAACACTCACACTCCTTTTATGCTACTTGTGCTTTCATCAGTCCAGGCTTCAACCACACTAGCACCTTCTTCACATGTCTGTCACACGGAGCTGATATGCACAGGAGCAATGACTAATTTGTACAATGAGTAATTATCATTAGACCTCAGTAGTCATTAATGGGAAAATATTACAACATATACTGTTTTCCCAGTAAAGTGAAAGAAGAATCAGTGCTAAGTCTGATACTAATTAACATGGTCATATGCTTAAAAAAGAAAATCAGCAATGACAAAACTGTGGTGACAGCTTGGCAGTGATAGGTGATACTGAGGACCAGCCAGTCACACAGTAATCCAGATTGCTTGGCAAGATCATAAAATTCAGCACTGGCAAGTTTTTCAGACTGCCTTCTAGCTTGTCCCCCACTCCCAAACCAAAATTAGGGATGCCTGTGTCACCCTCATAGAAGCTTGCATAGTCTGAATTTAAATACCTCCCAAGAGGGAGATTTACTGGCACTTTGAGGGAATCTTTTCCAGGGTTTCACCATCCTTACAGCACAGAAGCTTTTTTCTGGTGTCTAAGCTGAGTCTACTGATGGACAATTTGAATGCTGATTCTTCTGCAATGCTTCATGCATCTGCTATCTATCTTCCCTGTAGCCACTTTTATCTTATTTAACAGCTTCTGGCCAAGTTTGATGCTGCTTTCTTTACTTCAGGCTACCCCTCTTTGTTCAAATTTCCCTTACAGAGGACTTTTTCCAGACCTATGATCATTTCCAGTTTCTTTCTTCAGTTTTACATGGTCCTTATGATTTCAAACTGTGCCTGCCTTCATAGTCCTCTCCTCCTCATGCCTTCTTCCATGCCCATAGACATATTATTTATCCCATTCTCTAGGTCACTTGTAAAAATACTGAGCAGTTGTAGACACAAAGTGGACCCTGTCTGTTTTGAAGTGATAACATTTATAAAAAAATCTTTGAGCATACTTTTCCAAACAATTTCTAAACTGAAGTTTGTCCAGAATGTGCTTCCCTATCTCAGCTGTCAGTGTATGACATGAGTCAGCCACCAACTGCTGCTCGTCTGTGTGAGAGATTTGTCATCTTGCTGAAAAAATTTTAAAAATTGCCACCAATTCTTTCTGTTAAATCTGTGCTGTTTGTAACTCATTTTATTGCTTTAATAGAGGAGTTCACTGGTATTGGTACCAATGCTTTTTTTTTCTGTAATTCATTGCCCTGGGCCAGGGCAGGGCTGTGGGGAGCTGGAGTCTGGACTGGGCCCTGGGCAGGCTGGGAGAGCTGCAGGGGGCTGAGCAGGGGCAGTCAGGGCTGGCTGTGCCCTCGTGGCCCTGACAGTTTCCTTAATTTGTTTGAGATCAGGGAAAATCTTATCATTTAGCCACATGGGTCCCTTCTCCAAGGTAAGCAACGGGACAAGACAAAATGAACTCAGATTACATCAGGGGAGGTTTAGATTGCACATTAGGAAAATGTCTTCATTGAAAGAGTGGTCAAGCACTGAAGCAGGCTGCCCAGGGAAATGGTTAAGTCGCCATGAATGGAAGTGCTCAAAAAGCATTTGGATGTGGCACATTTTAAGTGATTTTGTAATGCAGCGAGTCACTCCAGAGCAGCTAAGTATGGTTGTGAATAATTGTTTCTTTGGTGACTGCAGTAAACAGCCTTATGCCTAATAAATCTAACATATCAGAAAAAGTCACAGTGCTCAGTTACAGCAAGAGATTAGCCCTGGACTCCAGAGGCACCACATCCTGCCCAGTCGCCCAGATCCAGCCCTACTTCCCAGTTCACAATCATGCTGGGCTCTGTCATTCGGTCATGATTTATTTACCCAGAGTGTTAAGTTGTCCTGGCATTTCCACAAGAACTTGTAATGGATATGTAGCTGGCAGAGGGCATGTGTACGCAGCACAGCACAGAGCATTGTCAGAGATACCCATCTGGCTGGGAGGGAGCCAGCACACCTATGTGGAACAGCAGAGCTCTCTGCAAAAGTACAAACCTGAAATCCCCAGCCACATTCAAGCACAGAAGCGAATTAGCTCAGCTCAGCACTGCACATGCACAGCTTACATCCCCCAGCCAAGCAGGATCAGGGCCAGCAGAGAGATCTGTGTGTTGATCTCTGCTGTGCAAGGCTGGTACTCCCTGCAGAGGTGGCTGTGCTGCCTTCTCCTCCTGGTGGCAAAACCAGCTCTTCCCTCAGCCTCTTCTGTACAGCAAATGCAGAAATACCATCTGCTCTTTCCTCCCCTTCTTCTTGCTGAGCACTGGCTACAGCCGAGATGACCTTTGTCAGAATATACTTATGATACTATTTATGTCTTGAATTGTTGACATACCTTGTCAAACAATGGATTTACGTCCTGCCTAGTTGATGTATGAAGTCCAAACCTGATTTAAAAGTCATGTCACTTTGCTACTGCATTCATTTAAGGGTCACTGAGCTGATTTATGGCTTGAGATTTTGAATGATAAATCGCAATTGTATTCTGCATTTCCTGTAACTTATTTGTAAATCAGCACTTTTCACTTTCATTATAATCTTTGCTCTACTAACTTGCCTGTACAAATAGCAAAAAGATGCCCTGTTTAACGAGCTAGAGCTCTAGAGATTACTTCGCAATGCTCAGGGCACCTTTAGCACCACCAGGCTCATCAGGCCAGGGAAAACTATTCTAGTCCTTGTATGACCACACCACACACGGTCCCATGGACCACTCTGCAGCCTTGCAAAGGTCATTGCCTAACTCAAACCAACACCTTTGAGGCTGGTGTGGTCTGAACCACTGTTTCCATAGGTCTGTGTTTGTGCCTGACAATTCAAACAGCCAGCATCCATTCATACGGGCTCAATACACCTACTCTCAGCTTTGGGATTATCCAACAAAGAGGCTGTGAAACCAGGAGAGCACGGGCTGGCAGGGCAGCTTGGGCTGAGTATTGAGAGAGAGTCCAGCAAAGCAGGTCTCACAGGGGAAGGCTACGAAGCCCAGCTGGGCACAGAGGAAGAGTGTTAACGGCATCCCAAAAAGATGGCAAGGTGCTAAACGCAGGGGTTTTCACAAGGAGGGGGTCAGACAACTAATACTGCCTATACAGCACACTTCAAACATTAAAAGTGTGAGTTACCATCTCCATGTTTTGGCTGTTCCTTCTGCTTATGAGTATCCCATGCTCTTAACAGAGATGGAACAGGTCATAAAGAGAAAATAGAAAAAGAAGTGCTTACAGCCAACTCAGGTACAATTATCTTCCCTAAATTTTCTGTTAAAAACAGATGTAGCGTTACAACCTCTCTTCGTGTTTGATAGTACAGTATGTCTAGGGAATTAGGATAGGAAACCCAGACATGCATTTGTATATTATTATTTGTATATTATTGCTATATATATTAACAGAGATTTCTTCTGCTGTTGTACCATGAGTCTCTACACTGGTCAGGTATTTTCTTTCAGGAAAAATAACTTATGTCACTAATTCACGGCTTTGTCAATTGTAATTCAGAAAAATATGGGAGACTTTAGCACCTGCATTACGAAACCTGGTTCAACTACAAACAACTCATGTTCATAGAAAAGGAAACCTCTCTCACTGGTTCCAGTAACAACCGGGTATTTCTTCATACAAACCAACAGAAATGTAAATACAGATGACAACTGCCAAAGTCCCTAAGGGTAGGTGCCTACACCCTGTTCCCTTTGCTCCCTCTGTACTTGGCACTGCACATGGCCCTCAGCTGTCCTCTTACAGCAGGCAAGTGTTGTGACCCAACCCTGGGGACTGACCCAGCACAGTAAGCCAAGTCTCAAAAAATTCTTTAAAGAAGAATATATATTCAACTCTTTATTTGGATCCTGTGACTACACCAGATGCAGGGGCACTGACAAAAAAATAAGAAGGGTCAAAGGCTTCTGTTCCAAAAAGCAAAATGATTGCTGAGAGAACATTATTGTCACCACTTCGTGACTGACATTTCCACTCCTGCTGAGTGTTTCTGTGAATGCTTAACTCATGTGTTGAGTATCATAAGTTCAGAAATAAGACAGGTGACACACAATAGCATTCTCTAGGACCCCATGATACACATAAAAATATAAGAAAATTGTTTTAAGAGCACTGCAGGACCAAAGGAAAAGCTACAGAAGTTACTCCAGGGCCATACTGAAGCTTTTTAGCAGAAACCAACCAATGCATTTGAAAGTGGACAGAGGATGCAAAGGAATTCAATACACATAAAAACTGTGTGTTGCATGAGGGAGTCCTCACCTAAGGCAAACATCTGTTTAACATCTTTATGGGTTATTTGAACTGGGGAATTGAGTAAGTTCACAGATGAAACCAAGTTGGGTGGGAGTGTTGACCATGCTTGAAGGCAGAAGGTCTCCGCAGACAGATCTTAACAGAATATGGGTGGAAGATGGCATGAGGTTTAATGAGGCAAAATGCCAGGTCCTGCACTTTGGTCACAACGACCCCTTGCAGCGCTACAGGCTGCAGGAAGAGTGGCTTGAGAACTGCTCAGCAGAAAGGGACTTCGGGGTGCTGGTTAACAGCCAGCTGCATATGAGCCAGCCAGGTAGCCAGGAAGGCCAATGGCATCTTGGCCTGTATCAAGAGTAGTGTGGCCAGAAGGACTAGGGGAGAGATTTTGTTCCTGTACTTGGCACTGATGAGGCCACACCTTGAGTACTGTGCCCAGTTTTGGCCCCCCACTTCAAAAAGGACACTGAGGTGCTGGACTGTGTTCAGAGAAGGGAAGTTGAGAGGGTGAAGGATCTGGAAAACATGTCTTGTGCGGGAACTGAGCTGAGGGAAACAGGATTGTTTAGTCTGGAGAAAAGGAGGATCGGGGGGACCTCATCGGCCTCTATAACTATCTGAAAGGAGGTTGTAGTGAGGTGGGGGCTGGGCTCTTCTGCTGTGTCTCAAGGGGAAGGATGAGAGAAAATGGCCATAAGTTGCACCAGCGGAGGTTCACATTAGATATTAAAAAAAAAATCTCAGGGACAGAGTGGTTAGGCATTGGAGTAGGTTGCCCTGGAAGGTGATGGAATCACTGTCTTGAGAAGTGTCCAAAAGGCATCTGGATGTGGCATTTGGGGATATGATTTATGGTGGTGCTATGTTGGCAGCTGGACTAAATGATCTTGAAGATGTCTTCCAACCCTGATGAATCTGTGATTCTGTAATTGCCAAGGAGGGGATTTCCAGACAAGAGGAAGAAGATATAAAGCAGAAGCAGCACAGACTTGGGCAATTCCCTAGATTGCAGCAAACACAATATTTTATAGTTCTGTTTCTGCAACAGTGTTTGGGGATGGGTCTTGCTACGAGGATTTTTCTGGTGGGTATAGACAAAAGGCTGAATGGTTTGAATGACAAAAGGATTTAAAGGAAATTTTCCTCTCATGCATTTCCCAGCTACCACTTCAGATTTCTTTTATTTAGGTGCAGATGGCAGTACTTGTAAGTGAAGAATGGTACTGACATAAGAATAAGGGTTGTGAGAGGCTTGTGACTTACTGAAGCAGATGCTAAAGGTCTTTTAAGAGTAATTATTCTGTCAGAATAAACGTATTCTTTAATAATCACATTAATAAACGTTATTATCTACTCTCCATTTATACAAGCACTGTTACAGAAATCACAGTTTGAGAAGTTCCAACTAGAACTTAAGGAGTTGTTGTTCCCTGGGAGCCATATATTTGCATGGATCTAAGATTTTTGAAAGAAACCATTATCCAACAGGCTCTTTGGTTACCAACAGTGCTGAGATGGTGCTTGTGATTGAATAAATCAAGCTGCAAACAGGTTGCAAAACAATGTTTTTCTTCTTTGGGCAGGTACCTGCAAGGACTTTTTTTGGATGTCACCCTGACAGAGAGGGAAAAAATAGAATTTTTAGGTAATTTTCTCTGTCTAAAAATTCATCAGAGGAAAAATAGGGAACAGATGTTTAAACCACCAATAAATTGCAGACATTAATATTTTCAAAACCAATAATTTAAAATTACTCCTTGCATCCATTCAGGGCTACTTGCAGCTGCTATGACCTACAGGCAGAAAGTTAGCTCTTCTCTCAGATTTGTGACAAGCAGCAGTGGGAAAATGGATCATCTCTATGCTTTGACACAATTTTTTCTGCTGTATAGACATGCCCCTGAAATAAAACTGCTGGAGGTGTTCTGCTGAAGGTATTTAACTCTCAATATCCAGAGACGATGACTGCTTGCATTACTGAATGTGGCTGCATGGAGTTAGGAGCTGGAGCAGAGAAATGGACACACACTCTGATAACACTCACTGTTCATTTCCTTGGCAAACCAAGGTTAGTGTCCTTGTTTGGAGATACTTCAGCCTCCTGTGTGAATCCAGCAGGATGCAAACTCTTGGCAGTTATACTCACACCAATCTTCAGGCTTCCTTTTGAGTTGGTTTGCCCGCCAAAGCTGGAACATCACAGTTAAAATATTCTTCATCACTGCTGGCTGACAAGATCACAGCAGCCCTCCCTGCCTACTGGCTGTAGTGTGAAGTGATAATTAAAGAAACCAAAGCACGAACATTTGCCATAGAAGTTGCATCGTTAGCCACAATGACACACATGCTTCCTGAGAAGGCACCTGAACCTCTGAAAGTCAGAAAACACCCTGCAGACAGCGCTGTCAGTTTGGGACTTTATATTTTCAGTCTAAGAAATGGTCAAGCACTTAGCTTTTCCTTTTTCCATGTGCACATCCTTTCCTCTGCAGATCCCTAATTGTTTTCACTCATCCGTCCTACCGAGGTGGGCAGTGTTGCTTTGCAGTTTCACCCGGTGCAGCCTGCAGTTGTTTGCTGTGACAAGTAGTGGTGGTGGGACCAAACCAACCAGAACCTTGAGGTAGAACTGCTCCACATAGCTCTGAAGTGAGCAAAGCAGAAGATCTGCCTCCAGCTTTTAAAGCAGGAGTTATTAGAACTCAGCATACAATATCAGTGTAGAGTAACTTGTCAGGCAGAGAAATCTTATTAAGTGAATGATGTAAATTCACAAATATTTAAACAGATCTCTTGTTCCCTGAAGCCTTGTAGCAAAGGTCCCTCTCTCAGCGCTGCTTCCTGCCCCACCCTGCCCCTCTGTCCACCTGCTCTGGCTCTCTGCCCTTGGGGCAGAAGCCATCTCCCCTCCCTGTTTAACAGAACATGGGAAGCACAGGCTGCCCCAAACTGCCCTCTACTGCAACCACACAAGCCAAACAACGAATGCTCTGAGAAGCAATGTGCTCCTCATCTCTCAGTAACACTTTACTGTTAGCTGACATTTTAATAAATAAGACCTGTCTTCTCTGAAACATAAATATTCCCAAGGCTGGATTCATGGAGGACTGAAAGCAACGTTTCCAACCTTGAACCTCCTCCTCCAGCAGAACTTTGAGTTCACCAGGGTCTTGCTTCAGCAAAAATTAATCTGCCTCAGTGAAAGTCCAAGGTGCCAGGAGGAGAAGGACAAGAAACCTTGCTGGCAGACCTGGCCAGCCTGCACAGGCTGTGCCAAACTCCTGAAGAATCACACCTCCATGGGACTGCTCAGTGCCATACACATTTTTTTCCAATCAGGTCAAATGCTGCTTGGTTTTGCACCAAGCATAGCATCAGGATGCTCTTCTGACTTCTCAGTAGACCACTGAAGGACATGTTCAGCACACTAAATTCTTTCATATATCAGATGGCTTATCTGCAGATATCTCCTGTTCAGCTTCCAATTTCTTGCTCAGTGCCAGACTTAGATAAGCCTTTCCACTCATCATTGTTGCTGTTAAAAGGTTAAGTCTTTAGCTCATATCAGCCTGCTGACTGCTTGCCATCTGACTTAATGTGGCCACTGACACGGGGGCTTTAAATCCACAATGTATCTGCAGCCTGTAAAACAGTGGTTACGCTGACATATTGGTCTTCCAACAACCAAGAATTCATTGGGAGGAAATTCCACTGTTATTTAGTATGTGTGCACATCTGTAATGACAAGTTCTGCTTTAACAAGTAACAAATAATCCAACTTTTTTTTATGCACAAATCAGAAGGGTTGTGACAGAGACTCTTTACCAAAGAATAAGGCGACAGTGATAAGTCATCCCAGAGACAAATAAACCAGATTTGCTATATGTGAGCATGTGCAACTTCTCCTGAATGACTTCCATGTCATGTACTGTACAGGTCAGAAGTGCAAGAGAGCTGGAAAGAAATCTAAACAGTAACTGTAAATTGGGCATTTCCCGACTTGTGCACAGCAAGCCAGAACTATACTTCTAATCATTTTGGCATGTGAATTTATTGATTTACCCTGACAACCTGCTTTTCCCTGAGGAATGCAAACTAGGGAAAATCCTTTTTTTACCACTTCATATCTCTGCCAAGCCTGAGTTCAGTTTGGTAAGACAAAAAGAAATCACCAAAGTTCCTCACTTGAGCAGTGAAGAAGTTCTCAGCATGTATCTGTGCTCTGTCTGCATAAGTTTGTGGTCTCACAACTGCAAGAATTTAGGCAGTGCTTGGGCATTTGGTCTATGCTGGGAGACTGAGGTGAGTAGGTGTGTGTGTTTATGTGTGGTGCACCTGGCTGACCATCTAGGTCTGTCTGGGAAGGGAGGGACTTTTTAATAAGCTTTTTGATTAGCAAACACCTGAGTGATGATGTAGCTGTCACTTGTTTTACTCATTAGAGTAAACAGAGCTGTGGGTCAGGACCACAAAAAAACCTCTAATGAGTAAAACAAGTGACACAGGTAAAATCACCACAGTCTAGATGAAGAGATTTGGTTCTATCACCCAGCCACAAGGCTGCAGAGTCTGGTTTATAAGAAAATATAAGACACCTCAGGCAGTAAGACTCTACCTGAAACACCTTGTTTTCTCTTTCAGGGTATGAAGGATCACACGTATATTTACAGATATGAAGGATCAGCTGTATCTTTCCAAGACAAGTCCTTTCTGGGGTGGGGAAGTGTAGATTACAGAATACTCATGAACTGTTATTTCTGGGTTGGGAAAAATAATCTTGCTCAAGTAAACCAAGTCTCACAAGACAGAAAGAAAAGAAGGAGAGAAAAATGTAACTTCAAAAGGTGGTGTATGGGGTGCTGTAAAAGAAGAGGGGGAATGCGTGGATCTGAAGAGGACTTAGAAAGTGACTCAAAAAGAAAAATCCTCTTCCTAGAAAAAGTAGACACCATACAGAATCTATCTGGGAAAAGGATGTGTTTCTATCACTGTGTTGGATAATCATCTCTCTTTGCTTAGTACTATTAAGTAGGGGAGAATGAACTGGCAACTAATAATGTATTCAGTGTCTGAAACTCCATCAAGCAACAGAGAAATCCCAAGTTAAAATTTAATAGTAAGTTTTCCCCCAAATATCTGAATAAGTGTGCTTGATCAGACTCTGAGTGTATGTAAGTGTATTTTCAAACAATTGGTTAGAGATCTGGCAAGCTTGGTTGCCATGCTCTTAATGCAGAGAATATAGCAGATTCATAAGGAAACCCTGGAGCAAAACAGTTAATAATATCGTGTAAACATTTTCCATACAGAGGTCACATATAACTGACACACAGCACTGCCGATTTGATAAAACAGTTTTGTAGACTAAAACAACATAAGCCAGCCTGTCACTCATTTGAGCCTTAGCCTCAAGGCTTATTTAAGATATAGAAATGAAAACGAAGTGTGCTTTTCTGATACTCTCTCCTGTTTCTCTTCCACTGGTGCTGGAAGGACCAGTAGGAGTTCAGTACATGTTGGAGGAAATTGTGGTACCTATTGGTGAATGACACTGCTATTTGTACTCTATGCCCTACATGACCCAATCAATTCTTTGTTACAATAAACACCACTGCCTGACTAAAAAACTTAACCTCAGAAATACTGAACCCAAAACAAATGTCATTTGAACTAAATTGGATTTTTTTGTTTGTTTGTTCATTAAAATTGTTCATAAGATTCCATTTCCTGAGGCAAACCAAGGGCAATAGACACAGAGATACTGCTAAACATAATCCTTGATGACTTTATATAGAAACATCAGTGTTCGGCTAAGCCACACATCTTAATTGTGCTGTTCTACTCAAACATTCAAATTAACAATTACAACCAGGAATTCATAAATATCAAACTTTACTAAAGAAGCCTACCTTCTATGTTTATCTTTATTGTATTGCTACCTATCAGGCACTCTACACCAGCTCAGGATTTAGAAATCAAGAGTTTGCACCTAAACTTAGAATTTTGTTTGATCTGACAGCAGACTACTCTTGTCTCTTCATGTCTCTTGTAAAAAAGACCCGTTCCCAGAGGGAAATACCTGGTGCTATTGAAGTTGGCTCTCTGGGTGAAGTTTCCTTGCTGTGACTGTTACAATCAGCTTCTCAGGATGCTTTTTCTGATTCAACATTATGACAAAGGTAAGAATAAAATATTACTAAACTTGAACATGGCAGAGACTGAAACAAGAGTATTTTTCTTAGTTCTTGCTGTCATAGGAATCTGAAAAGGTTGAGAACTCTCCCCTTGATATCATCTTGCAGACTAGTTGTCTAACCCACCTCAGTGAAGAAAGCCACAGAGCTGGCTGACTGGTTAGAGTGCAAAATAAATGTTTTGTCAACTACTCCAGCAGTCTGAGGGACCATGAGCCCAAAAGAGGATGTCAGGTGTGTTCTACAAGGCTAAAAAAGTGCCAAAACCTTCCCAGGGAGAATAAAGCATATCATGAAAACTGTTAGAAAATTGTAGTTGTAGCTGCGTAGTGCACAGAACCCATAATTCCGTGGGATTAATTCTGGAACAGCAGCAGTATTCCCAGGCACACAAGAGGGATGCACAGGGGCTGTCTACACCGACACCACTAAGAAGGGAACAATGTCTACATGAGAAAAAGACTCTTAAAACGTTGCTGTAAGTTGAGTCAGCTCCCTCTCCAGATGAACCCTCAGCAATATTTGTGTCAGTGGAGGAAATCCCATCATTGGACTGAAAGAAATATGCTGAACCTTTGATAATTAATGAAAATATTAGATTACATTGATGCACATTAAATAGTCCCTGTACAGCAAAGGTTTATGCCATAAGTGGCATGCACAAAGATTTTGGGTTTCTGTTGAAAACTTCTGGAAAAAGTGTCTTTGTATGATATATCAGGAGACCGTTCATTCCAAATACAGTTTTTTATTGTATGTTGCAATCTGTGCTAATTGCCTTGTCATCTGTTGCATTACAATCTGAAGACTTTAATAATTTATTTAATGAAAATTAAGAGCAAAGAGCAAGAGGGCTCCATTGTAGGGCTCAACAGTTCTCAGAAAGAAACATCATTAAAAAGTCTTGAAAATTGAGAAAACTGGTGCTAATGTGTTTTGAAAAAGAGTACATTTGTTGATGATGCCTGTTACTGAAAGACAAAGGCTAGATATACAACTTTTCTTTATAGACATAATGTTTTATCTCAACACACACATTATATTGTTGTTATGGTCAAAGGACATTAGAATGGCAAGATCTGTAACATTACTCTTTATTAGACCAACTCATATTTGGAAAAAAAAGTTATTTTTTGGGCACAGAGGCTCTTGTGTACATAAAACCTTGTCTTTATTTTCCATCGCTTGATAATGTTGAGGATATACATTATGAAAAACACAACAACGCAGTTTCTTCAACTTTAGGCTCTTTGAAACCTGTATATGAAGAGTTTTGGGAGAAAAAAAATAAGGAGGAGGCCTTTTTTTCGTCATCTTCATTACTGTTACAAATATTGCAATTTACTCTGGGTTGTTAGTTCATTTTGATCTTGGGGGTAAATCCAAATGAGGGGCCTGAATCCACTTTGGAACATCAGGATTTGACATCATTGTTAAAATTTGTCATGACCATGGATCAGCCGTCACTTTGGCACGTATGATGAAATCATATTTGTGTTGTGCATACAGCAGTGCAATTTTGAGTGGGGACTTTCTTACAAAAGGATAGAATCCCACACTCACAAATTTTATATCTTGGTGACTCTCTCTAGGGTCAACAAATCTGATTTCAGGGACTGATGACTTTGTGACAAAAAGGACAGAGAAATTAGCCTTAGACTACCATTGGAACACACTGATTTTGTTCCATTTCAATCTGCATTGAATTTCATTATATTTTTATTAGTACAAGTGTTAAGCAATGCTATAAAAGCAAGCTTTGTCCCAGAAGATTTCTGTTTAGTAATGCACAAAATTTTAAGAAAAAAAATCACTACAGAAATCATTATTCACGTTAGACTGGTTGTAAAGTCATTAAATGATAGTTGTCCAAACATAACTACTAATGAGGACTCCTTGATAATAAGCGTTTTCCTAATTAACTCTCTCAGGGATCAGCTGTCAGGATAACGTTCCTCAATACTCCCATGTCAATTCTGAAGGAAAATATAGGCAGACTATAACTAGGCAGGGAGCTCAAAGATCAATCAGCAGTGAAAAGGAGCGGTCATTTACACAGTGGGGACCATTGCTGGGTCAGATGGTGGGACAAGGAGAACAGGGCTTTGTATAAACTCTGAATGTGTTTTCTGGCTCTGGATTCCTATATGTCTTTTAGCAGTGATCACGTGTGGCTCTTTGGAGCTCTCCCAAGCAGAAGGCAAGGAGAGACTTCTTGGTTTCCTGCTTCAGTAATCATTGTCATGGTCAGCCTGGAGGAATGGTGTAGGCAACAAGGGGAAGGGTGGTAGCTTTGAGAGTGGCCCTGGGTAAGCACCAAAGGGACAGGCTGAAGGAAAAAGGCTGCTGCTGAGGATGTGAAACTGTGCTGAGGATGCCTTTTTTCTTCATCATCACTCTCATCTCAACCTCAAGGCCCAATATTCCTAAGAGGTCTAAAATTACCAACACTTTTCCTTGTTGGTGGACTCAAATCTCAAAGAAAGGATGGATGAAGAGGAAGGAAACTGTTTCAAAACCCTTACAAGGGGAAGCAGAGGGGCAGGGGCTGATCTGTTCACTCTTGTGACCAGTGACAGGCCTCAAGGGAACAGCATGAAACTGAGTCAGGGAAGGTTTAGGTTGGATATCAGGAAAATGTTCTTCACCCAGAGGGTGGCTGGGCACTGGAAGAGGCTCCTCAGGGAAGTGGTCACAGCACCAAGCCAGACAGAGTTCAAGAAGCATTTGGACAATGCTCTCAGGCACATGGTGTAACTCTTGGGGTGTCCTGTGCAGGGCCAGGAGTTGGACTCGGTGATCCTCATCGGTCCCTTCCAACTCTGCATATTCTATGATTTTAGTAAGATATCAGGGCAGAGCTATCAGTAATGAAATTATGTCAAAACAGCGACACTCAAGTGCACCTGGAAAGAATAATAAGCCTTTTAAATACTTAGCTGGTAATATTATAGTGTAATGTGGTTATATCACAGTGATTTAAAACAGAAATATATGCAATTATACTATACAAAGTTAACTATATATTTCTAAAAGTTAAAAAACAAAACAAAACAAAACAAACAAGTCAAACCAAAACCCCACACTTAAAAAAAAAAAAAAAAAAAACCAACCAAACCAAAACCCACCAAAATATTGCAGTATTTTAAATAGGTGGGGGTTTAATGCAATTTTATATGATGTTTTGGGAAAAAAATTAAAGTGATTTTTACTCATGTAAATAATGAAATTCTACAATACTTTGCCAGAAAAAGAAACTTGTAAACAAATAACGGTTCAAAGTTAAAAGAAAAAACTAATATTTTAAGGCAGCAATGAAAGTAGATAGAGTATAATTTTTTGTTTGTTGTTGATAATCAGAAAAGATCTCCACTTTACACAAAATCATTTGCTATCAGGGAATGGGGCTCTGAGGAGCTATTGAAATCAAGTATGCTTCACTAACAGCAATTAACAGCATGCAAGCTGTAGTAGCTGCTGCAGTGAAACAAGATTAAGTAAGATGAAGGAACTCACTACATTACTTTGAGAAAGATTCCATTTCCTTTTAAGGCTGATGTAAATCTGCAGTGACTTCAGTCACTTTTATAAAGTCACTATGGCCACCAAAGGCCAATGTCTTTTATCAGAATTCACATCTCATGTATATTAACCAAATGCTCATTTTTCAGAATTACTAATATCAAAATAAGCAGTAACTGACTACTTACAAGAAGGTTTTGTGCATGTGACTGTTCCATGTATTTTTTTTCCCATGTATAAATGAAAGCTGAAATCTACAGAAAGGTGGTCTTTTACAGTCACGTATTTACATTGGTTATTAAATGTCTCCCAATGCTAGAAAACTATTTATTTCTGAGAAAACACAAGGTCAGACATCCAATGGAAATATGTTTGCTAACAGACCACATGAAACAGGATAAACATTTAATTATGTAATTTCGAAACTCCAAGAGAATCAGCAAAGCTGTAATTTGTCATGTTATGCTGGTTTTGAATACTTCACACTAAACTGTCTGATTACATAAATGTATGTTGGCTCTCATGTTAAAGGCATTTTTTTTCTTTTGAGCAAAAAAGGACACATTTTCTCAATAGATATTGGAGGGTAGAAATTTTTCTGTGGAATGCATGCTGTTTTGCAAAACCCACCACTTTACAAAACACTGCAGGAAACTCTACTGTGAACTAGTTTTGTTTGCCAAAAGACTAAAGAATTTCCATCTGCCTTCAGCCAGTCAGAAGTTACCCCAGGAATTAATTTATAGGAGATTGAATTGGAAATGATAGAACTGTTTGCTAAGGAACATATAACTTATAATTGATTTTACTCCCCTCAGTCTGAATAATACTTTCCTTTATCTAAAATGCATGAGCACATTTACATCAGTGGTTCATTTTGGCACAAAACTACATTAAAGCTTCTCTTTGGAAATGAGCTGAAGTCTGCCCACATTGTTTACTGTCTTATCCTCCTTCTTCAAATATTAAATCAGTACCACAATCAAGTTCAAACTATTAAGTTATAGACTTTAGTATTCTTGATGGATTGTTAGGACATCCTGCTCAAAAGTGACACACAAAACCAAAAAACAAATAGACCTGATAAGTAAATATGTCACGATATATTTATGCAAATATGCTGGTGGAAGATGTGCTCAGTTATCAACTTTCCTTGGGCTTTTTGAAATCTGTAATCATGGCTGACAGAATGTCTTGGGGTGACTTTATGATGTGTATCCCCAACCGCCTGCTCTATGCCCAGACATGAATCCTGTGCCTTTCTGTGCCTTTAAAACTGAGTCAGAGAGAAATAAAAAAATAAGCCAGGTGAACTTTTCAAAGCGGTTTTGTGTTCAAGGACACAGAGATAGCTGCTACTGCTGCTGCAGAGCGGAGGCAAGCACGTTCCTGCTTTTAGCCCGCTCTCGGCTCCTTTTCTCAGGAGAGAGACAGCCTGCTAGCTGAGGCAAACTTTCCTTTCCCTGGGACTTTGGCTTCTTCTTCTTCTCTTCTGGACTGTTCAACAACACCAAAACATTGGCCAGAAGACCCTTCCACCAAGGCCCAGAGGGGGCCCACGCTGACGCAGCTTCAAAGAGGAGAGAGAGAGAGACCACACCCACAGAAAGGACTGAAATTTACGAGCTTCTCTCCACAGCGAGAGGTTTTATCGTTTAGCATTATTCTTTTCCTGTGTGTTTGTTAAATAAATAGCTTTTCCCTCTCACTTTCCTCCAAGGAATTTCTTCCAGAACCTGGGGGGAGGGGCGGGGGGTGTGGCTGTAACCTGCCTTCTGTCAGAGGATGTTAATTTCGGACATTCCTCCAAATTTGTTTTATACTAGGACAAATAATTAGCAGCATTGGTGGCTCAGTGGTAGAATTCTTGCCTGCCACGCAGGTTCTATTCCCAGCCAATACAGGAAAATTGTTGTGGTTTGATGCTGGTTAGGTGCCAAGCCCCACGAAATCTATTTATTTACTTGCCTCTGCTATAGTTAAGCAGAGAAGGGGAAATTAAAACTTCATTTTCATAAGGTCAAATAAGGGTTATTGAGGAAAACGGAAAAACTTCAAGGCAAAACAGGTCTACACTTGAACAGTTACAGTATAAAGATTTATTACTAACAGAATTAAAAGTAAAAATAGATAATAAGAAATTAAAGCAAACTCCCAGAACACCTTTCTCTTCCCGTACCTCCCTACAAAGTCATAGAAAACTCAAATGAAGACTATGATCCAGACTATATGTACTAGTTTCTGGAATTTTTTCAGCATTTTAGAATAATTACTGATCCAACATATTTTTGAGGTTTCACATTTGGCACATGAAAGACTTGACTTCAGTACAATGAGGAACTGATTTTTTTTTTTTTTAAAAGGAAATGTCTTAATAATTGTGTGTAATCCCCTTGAGTTCCCAGCCTTATCCAAAAAAGAAGATGCAGGAAGTTCATTTGTGGAGAGAAGAATGATGTTACTGTGTGTCCTGTACTCCTTGCAGATTCTGTTTCTTACATATTGTGTTCATACACATGCAGAAGATGATTTGGGTTACTCTAACAAAGAAATGAAGAATTAATACAAGTCAATAGAACGGGGGGTGGGGGAAGAAAAAAAAAACAAAAAAACCCACAAAAATAAACGCACCAAAACTGAAATACGTAAGTTCAGTACTAAAGTTCTTAATAAAACATTACATGTCTTGACTGAAAGGTCCTGCTCAGAACTCCGATAGCCCAAATACTGTCACAGAGCAGTGAGTTCCATACAGCCACAAGATGCATCTGCAGCATGCATGGACGTACTGGACCTTGCAGAAAAGGTGACTTGTTTGTGCTGGTGCTGACAAAGACCAGGGAGATCTGTTACTTGCAAGCAAGAGATCTCAAACTGAAGTGAGAGCAGAAAACATTTTAGAAGATATTCATAAAATGGATAGTAAAGATTCATAAGGACCACACTTCCTTCTAAACAAAGAAATGTAGTGAAAATATTGCGCTATCATTTGTAGTGCACGTGCAGACACTTCAAAGGTTCAAAAAATATTCACGAACTGCGAAAAATGCCTCTAAGAATAGAGAAAGAGAGAGACTTTAGGACCTCAATCACTTTAACATATCAAAGAGAAGACTTAGAGGAGATTACACAGTATGATCATCTCTACGAGGGAAAAATACTAATACATTATTAAGTAGTTTTTGAAACCATCAGCATAAAGTGCACCAACACAAGGCTGAAAGCTAAAGCTTGACAGTCCCATTATTAAACAGGCAGAGTATTTTAAACGGGAGGGTAGCTTACCTCTGAAACATGTAATAGAGGAAGTAGCTGATTATCCATCTCTCATGGACTTCAAATTAACTATGCATATTAACCACATCTTGGGTTGCATCTAAAGTAGCATGGCCAGCAGGTGAAAAGAGGTGGTTTTCCCCCCCCACTCCACTCTCCTGGGATCCCACCTGAAGTAGTGAGTCCAGCTCTGGGGCTCTTATCAGAGCAAAGACATGGACCTATTGGAATTAATCCAGAAGAGTATCATGAAGATAACCAGAGGGCTGGAAAACCTCTGTTACGAAGACAGGCTGAGAGAGTTGGGGCTGTTCAGCCTGGAGAAGGGAAGGCTTCAGGGAGACCTTATGGAACTTTTCAGTCCCTGAATGTAGCCTGCAAGAAAGCTGGAGACAAGAGTTTTTACAAGGGCATGGAGTGATAGGAAAAGAGGGAATGACTTTAAATGAAAGGTTAAAGATTAAATACTAGGAAAAAATTTTTTACTCTGTGGGTTGTGAGGCACTGGTGCAGGTTGCCCAGAGATGCTGTGGATGCCCCATCCCTAGAAGTGTCCAGTGTCAGGCTGGATGGGGCTTTGAGCAATCTGTTATAGTGGAAGGTGGCAGGGAGGTTGGAACTGGATGACCTTTAAGGCCCCTTCTAATCCAAACCCTTCTACGGTTCTGTCCTGCACTGAATCACAAAGGAAGTGCAGCTTAATAATGAAGTAATTATAAAGAAAATGTTAACAGGTACAAAAAAGGCTTCTTCTTGTAATATCACTCTGGGAAATGACAAGACCATATCAGGTGAAAATCAAACATGCAACAAACACAGAATCGGCTTGGAGCAGGCTCCTTAAATGAGAAGTTTTGCAAGGCAAATTAAATTTGTAGACAAATTAATTTGTAGATAAATTAAATTAAGTCTTAGTTATAAGCAGTAGTAAGAGCTCATTCTTTTCAAACAACCTTTGGGTCTGACTGGTCTTCTGTATAGAAGGTTAGGCGAAAACAACCTTCATATCCCAGTACTAAGCAAAATTATTGACAGTATCTAATCATTGCTAAAGTGATTGCTTTCAAATATACACAGAATTAGGGTAGCTTAATAGCCATATTCAAACATATTTCTAATAGCCTTGATTAAATTTTTTTTAAAAAATTTAGATAAAAAAATATATTTTATTCTTCATGAGAACACCAACCTTTCAAAAAATGCAACATAGCATTAAGACAGCTATCTGCTGTATTCTTAGGCCAAAAGTAATCTGAAAGATAATGCAATTATAAGGATTGAGTAGATATTTTTAAATAGTGAAAATACATTTTGTTTTGAGCACTTGCAAGTTTTTGAAAACATTTTTTTTTTTTTTCATCAGTTTAGTATAGAGGTAAAGTGCACTGTAGCCTTTACCTATAAAATACAGAAATAGTTCTTAACCAAAGCCAAACACACGCACATGCAGTTAGCAATGTGCACTCATACACACGGATAATATGCAAGTAACAGAGTTTGGCTTCATGTTTGCAAATTGCATTTTTTCTTCCCTTCCCTCCCCTAAAATTCAACTGTTGTAATGAAACCCTTATTAGATTTTCTACTTATTATTAACCTGGAGGCCCTCCAGCCTCCTCCCTACTCTCTTTCTTATTCGTTTTTAAACTTCTGACCCGATGCAATCTGCCTGCAGGGGCAAATACAGTTATCTCCTTCTAAATTAAAATTGTAACTCATTTGGTACAGTTTACACAAGGCCTCAGCTTTGACACATGCAATTACTATGAACATAGGAGGAACATGATTGCTGAGAGCCACCAGAAATAGAGTTTAATCAGAAAACATGGAGTTGTGCCAACAGATTTGTAATTTCACCACTTGCTATTCTTTTATGTTCCTGAGTGTTCAGATAATTAGATACACCATTTTTTTGCTTCCCAAGGGGCCAGTGAAAGCAAAATTCCTTCTTTTACATTAACAAGATGAAATTATAATACACAAAATCTATAACTTTTCTGTTGAAATGACAAATTCATACAACATTAATTTTAGTACACACAAAATGTTACAAATAAATCGTTCTGTAATATCAGTGTGTATCACACAATGTAGGCTTAGGTGAATTAATCACCCATTTAGATGGATTGCCCAGTCTATCAGCTTTTACTCACATAAGAACCCCTAGGTAGCTCACTTTGCCTGTCTTAAAAGGCAGGGTTTTTTAAAAAAGTTCTTTAAAATATAAGGTTCATGTGTTGTGCCACTGTTAGGGAATGATCCTCTGGTGTAGTGGATCAGACTGCAGATCTGTTAAAAAAAAGGAGATGTTAGGAAGCAGATTCATAGCTCCCCCTGATCTCCGTGCCTCCAATTCATCTGTGAAAAAGGGATTTTTAGTGTATTTGACAAAGTTTAGTGAAAAGTGGAGAAGAATCAACAGAGATATCACTCACTGCAATTAGAAAGGAAGATGCAGACTTCAACTATATGTTGCCTTGCATGATGGTACCACATTCTTTCAAGAATAGGAGTGTTCATGACTCAATTGCTTTTACAAATAAAAGCATCTGAACAGCAAATATAAATGAAAAGTCAAGTGCAACATCACAAGGTTTCGTGGTCTTTTTACTGGGGTCTGAATGCATTCATCTTAATTATACTTTAATATCAAGTTCCCCAGGCTGATGGATGGGCCTCTGGGAGGACTGTAGGTCAAGTAGGGAGTAAGGTTAGAGAAAAGGGCTACAAAAAATACTTTGGGTAAAGAAAATGCATGGCTGATGATGTGCTCTGTAGTACAAATGTGGTCCTGCAGCTCTGGCTGTTTTTTCAAGAGGCCACCTGCTTTCTATTTCTCCTTTTATGTTAGCCATTAATTTTGCTGCCACAGGCACAATTCATACTTACAAGGTTGGAGGCTCAGACAAAAGCAGCTGCTGTTTCAAATAGCACTACTCCATTCCCAAGACAGCCAACTCAGCTGCAACATCATCAGGGACCTGGGTACACCAAATTCACCAAAAGAGAGACTTTCCCATCCTTAACATACTCTTTTATGCTGCATACATAACAGCAAAGCAAACCCATAAGGCTGGAAGGAAACAAATTGCAGGTAAGACAAGTTTATGGAAAAGAAATAGTCTGGAAGAGCAATAGAGAAGCAAAGCAAAAGAAAAAAAAAAAAAGAAGAAAAGGATTATATAAATATTGGTGATGAGGTTGCCAGTCTGTCTCAAGCAAACTTCTTGGTCTAGAAGCTTTTCCTGGTTAGTAAAAACCTAATTTATTTGATAGTAGCAGTTATCCAATTTATAAGGAGATGGCAAAATAGAGACATGTGATATCATCATGCTTGTTTACGTCCGGGATGTCTGAGTCCGGCTCCAAAGGCAGATTTATTTTACTTGGCCCCAGGAACATGCTCTGAGCCATTGGGACACACTGCCCTTCTGGCAGCCTGTGCACCCCTAGCCCTCTCCCCAGGACCCCACACTCGGCAGAATCTGTGGTAGAAGGCAAAGCACCAGCAGAGTTCTCTCAGGTCTTAAAGAGTTTCTGAGCTGAGACTAGGCCCTGGGAAACCTGTGCTTTTTTGTTTCAAGCCCATTTGGTTTCATCTCAGCCCATTCTGAGAAAATCCAGCCCAGGAATCCCTGTGCCACATTTTCAAAACTGAAAATGCAAGTAATGCAGCTCAAAGCATCCCAATACTATTACAGGCACAGCTCTTGAATTGCATTGATGTGGATACAAGGAGGCAGGAGCCTGCAGCCAGGAGCAGGATAGGGAAGAAGAAGAGGAGAGAAAAGGACCACAGTAGCCCCAAGCAGTCTGCCCTATGTTGCAGTGAAAACATCCCCTGAATCAGCTGGAATTTAATCATGCCCTTGTGCACCAAAGAGTGTCTGAGCTTGGGAGCAGTCCTCCAGTAAAACGTGGGGACAGCAAGGGCTCACAGTGAGAGAGCAATATCCTGAATGGAAAAGAGACTCACTGTTCCCTTTTTTGTCCAGTACAGCAGCAAAAGCCATAAAATTCATTTACTAGCAGCCACGCTCAAAACAAACAAAAGGAAGTGGCTCACCACACGGCAGATAGAGAGCTGAGAAACTCCTCGACCAAGAGGCTGCAGCTTCAAGTCTGATGGGCTTCGAACAGGGTCTGCAGGAGTACTTAAAAGGTCCTGAGTGTTGCAAAAGAGAGACCACAGCAGACTCAAGAAATACCCTCAGCTGGGGAAGTTTTACAAGGGAAGTATTTCATAGATTTGCTTTTATTTTTCCCAAGCCACAGGCTTTTGGACACTGCTGGAGAGAGGATGATGGATTAGCCAGCCCATGATCTGTACCAGTCCAGCCACTTCTCGACTCTTAAGATTGATATGTCCTACCAGCTTCCAGTTAGCAGCAGCTGGGAGATTTCCAGGGCTACAGCTAAACTGCTGAGTTTGACAGCCACATCAGGCTTATCATCCAAAAGTATGCTTAATCCCATTTTTTTTAACCTGTTTCTGGTCTCCATATTATCTTGCAACAATAATTCTAAATTCTATTTATAAATTGTGTATAAAGGCACTGCATCTTTTTTACTTCTAATAGGTCACTCGGCACCTTCATTGAAAGTGCTCTACTCACCACATTATAAGAAAACAGTAAAAAATTAGGGGATCTTTATCATATTCTTATCCAAACATTCATATGGCTCTTTTCTAGCCAGAAGCAGTTAATCTACTTATTTATATTTTATTCCTCAGCATAAAATTATTCTCATAAAATGTTAGAAAGCACATATTTTAGGAGGTAACTCTGAGAGTTTAATGTCAAAATTTACTACAGATAAAGCATAGGAATTTAAAGGATAACCATTTATTTCTATAGATAATTTGCAATTCCTATTATGGTCTTCTGTTGTGGTGATTTTTCATGGAAAACAGACTCTACCCTTGTACTAGACTCTTCTGCACTCCTCTGTTGTAGTTCAGATATTTACATGCACAAAACTGAATCTAAGGGAATTGGTGAGGACACTGAGTACTGTAATATGTATATGGAAACCCCAAATAATAAGTATAGCAGTGGGGAATCCACAGCACTTAAAAAGAAAGGACTGTCTAAAGTGATATTGTATTTTTATGATGGACATGAAAATTGATAGTAACAGTGGCTCAATAGGAATGAGGATAGAATAAAAACATTTTTATAATTCATTTGATTTGTGATGTTAGACTTACATTTCTCTCCTGTGCTTGTAGATAGAGACAAAAGAAAGTGTAAATACTTCTAATGGAAAGACAAAATCTGTTGTCGTAGAAGAACAGGTTTATCTGCTGGACGAACATAGTTTCCGCTAGATGGTGCTCCTAGCTTTAGGAAAGCCATAAACGGATTAACCTGCTGCATTGGGAGGGAACAAGTTGTTTCATGAGCTAGTGAACCAGCAAACACAAAGTGGCATCTTGCAGATCTCAATCCACGTTCCTAGATCCCTAGGCTGCAGTAACTCTGCTCTTTCCTCACACCTGCTAATTACTCACGAGCATATTTTCCATTTCATTCTCATGTTCCAGTCTTCTCATCACAGAGACTGCCCCAGTCTTCAGCCACAAAATTTCACAAAGCCTGTAAAGATGCATCTAAAACATTTTCTGCAAAGCAGCTTTGTGCAGAAACCCCATCTCTCAGAAAGCTGCTTTAGGAAAAAATTTCTATATGCACATATCATGCAAGTTCTTTATCTGATCATCTTCATTCTTACTGCTATTCTTTTTATCTCCTCCACTACTTCCATAAGAGTTACCATCTTCTTCATTTCTGACAGGTAAACAGAAAAAAAGTCCTAAATAATGCTCTTCACAGACATTCACTTTTGCTATTCCATTGGCAGATATTGCAGTGTAGATCCACATCACCTCTCCTCGCCTACCAAGAGGCATTAAGTCTCTTGACTTCTTCGGTAACTCCTACTGATACCTTCTCTTGTACTCTCTTCCATCTGGTAGCAGAGCAGCTTTTTCATCAGCCCCTCTCATAACAGCAACATATCTAAAATGATGTTGAAATACTGGAGACATTTCAGAGATGAGCTGCAGAAATGATCAAAGATAGGAAAAAGCATCTCCAAGTGAGACATTCAGAAAGTTCAAATCTGTCCACTTTAAAAGTATTTAAGTACTATCACTCCCCAAGATGGGAAAAGAAAGTTAAGAACTAGTACAGAACCAAAAATAGACATAGTTCAGTCCAAGATAGCGCTGGTGTGCAGCAGAGTTGGGTTCATGTGCATTGTGAGATGGAAGAAGCTAAAACTGAGCAGACTATGAAGTCTTCCCAAAGAGACTTTTCTTGTCTGCAAGAACTGCCTGTCTTTGGCTCAAAACAGCTTCCTCTGGTTGGTGGAACAGCCCAGCAGCTGGCAGCACCATCACCATTTTTGTGTCAGAAGTGTACCGCCACAGTCCACTACAGTGAGATTTCAGGATGTGAGATTTTCCTGTGACATCTGGAAGATCACCATTTACAACTGCTGTCACTGGAACACTGCTGATAAACCAGTTGTTGTGACAGACCTCCACACTGCCATCATGAAGGAGCAGTACACAGTGCTGCAATGCATTTGGAAATACCACATAGTCATGTGGGCTGCTGGTGAGATTCATATATCCAATACACTGAGTTTCCTCATGGAAAGAATATTTCTCTGGTGTTTGATAGAGTTACAGAGAAGTCTAGCTACAGTAAGACTGGTTTATCACTCTTAATAGAGAAAGACAGTTTGTTTTCCTCTCTAGGCTTCAAATCCCTTTAATAATGACTTTGTTAAAAGAGAGGAATGGCTGACCATGGCCCTAGGCTGACCAACAGTGAAATCTGTACTGACAGGCAAATGAGAAATCTGAGGCTGAGTCTGACAGATCCATTTAACCTATCCAGAGCAAGCAAGACATAGAGAAGAAAGGGAGCGACAGAGCTGCTGGAAGTTTGAACTGCAGATGTCCCTTCTATGAAACTGTGACTGAAGGGGAAGCCCACTTTGCCTTACTACGTTGAGCCTTGACTCCATGCTGCAGACTGCACATTTGTGCACCTAGTAAATAAAACAGGTTCCTTAAAGAGGTTCATCATGGACATTGAGTGCTCAGAACATCACCCAAAATAAAAATAGCTACACGTCCTCTCCCAGATTTACGGCCCTCACTATTGAGTATCTCCTCCTTTGCCTGTCTTTTCCCCTGCCCCATGCCCCGATGCTACCTCATAGAGCACCTGGTAGAGCAAGGAGAGGTGAAAGCAATGGTCAGAGTTTTCCTGATGTCCTTTCAAGCCCATGTCTCTCACAGAAACAGTCAGGCTGCGTTCTCCTGTCCCAAAGAACAGAAAAGGTACTGAAACCTCTGCTGCCATGGTGTATTTCTGGTTGCAGAGATGGCAACAAAACACCTTTCAGTGCAGCAAACAAGGGTGTCTTATGTTCACCTCTTTTCATCACGGTTTTGAAAAAACATTGGTCTCTATTCTAGAGCAGAAGTCCTTGGACTCACTCCATTACTTACAAAGCCATCAGGCTCTCTGATGTGTCCTCTTCCACCAGATGTACACCTGTTGGATTGATTCACCCTGGTTTGAGGAGCCTGTGATGAAACCACAACGCAAGCCTATCATGCTTTCCTGAACTCGAAAGTGCTCTCAAGGGCCAGGCAGCCTCCTCCCATGACTACCAGGTCAATGCAGGTGGATGTGCAGCCTCTTTAATGGCTGCTGCCAGCTAACTGGGATCGGCAGTTACTTGATACCCATCAAAGAAGGACAGATATGCACTGCTGCTACCCTTTCTGGAATCTGCTCCTTTCAGGAGTTTCCACATGCAGATGTAGAATTCAGCTCCTTCATTCATTGCTACAGAATAACCCTGCCCCAACTTAAATGGTAACAGATGAAAACAATTTTGATTTAGTTATCAAAAGCTGCACACTCCATGACTTAAGATTAAACATAGCAGACTATAAAGACTGGCTAAAGAAATCTACCAATAAAACAAATGCCGACTGTACAATTTGTCAATGCCTCTTTACTGCAAAATACAGTGAAGTTGACCCTCTTTGGGTTCTTTTCTATGAGGAAAGAGCCTTACGCAGCAATCTCAAGTGAAGAAGAGCAATATGCCAGTGTAACAGAGGTTTGGGAGTTTCACAGAAGAGCACAAGACATTGGGGGTTAATTGACCTGTATCTTTTGAAAGAAGATATGAGACTATAGTTTTTGTATGTGGTCTGTGGCAACAAATTACCTACATGCAGTCAGTTCCTATATGGTAAATGATGTGAGACCAAGAACTGAAAGTATGGTGTATGCATCTGTGTGCATGAATATATATAAATTATTATCATTATTATTATTATTATTATTGTTTAGTATATTTTTATAACTACGATGCAGTTGCAAAGCTTCTGCTGAACTGGGAGGATACTGAGCTATATTACTTGCAAGTCATAGAATAAGCCAATGACCAAAAATTTGACATTCAGCACAAGGGAGAGAGCCAAGCTAAGAGGGTGCTCATCACACGCTGTGGACTCTGGCATGGTTCAACAGTGAAAAGCAGTATAAAAGATTCTCTTCATCATGTCAGACACCAGAAGGTAGTGAGTTAATGGTTCAAAAGAGGCACAAGTAGGGGCATAAAGTTTTCTCAAGCTTTCTGAAAAATCCTGAAGAGTAGTTAAAAAGGAGGAGAAAAAATGCTTTACACTATAGCAGCAGTGTATCTGAAGAAAAAATGTTTCCTGAGAAACCTTCTTTTAAGTTATTGTCATTCCCTGACTTTCACAAACGCTTCATGTGACAAAAACAGTCTCACCCATGCTACAGATAGTGAACTTGAGATTTTTAGGGCAGATGAGCCTTGAAATATATTTCAACTTGGCTACCTGTCACACTTAGCTTTTTGTCTCTGATTCTGACTGCGACCATTGCCCAAGTCCCTGGCTGCCATTAGATTTTCTGTGCAGTTCATTAGTTTAACTCACTAGTCAAAGAGGTAAAGTCCACCACTTCTAGAGCAATGGCCATTCAAGCAGAACACCACATGACCACCTAAACTGATCTCTATAACTTCTGCCCCAAATCCCAGACAGTGACTTTTGCGTGAATTTCTATTTCCATTAAGAAAGACTGAAAATATTTACTATAACAGCTAATGCGAGAAATGTAAGCATCTGAAAGGAAACCTTTGAATATTTAATTGTTTTTTCACTAGCCTTTTCCCAAATCTGCTCTTCTCCAAATTACTTTTAATCTTGATGCTTTTAGCTTCTACTTCCAGTCTCCGGATCTTGTTATGATATTGTTTTCTGCAGGGTTAGAGTCATCTACCATTGGCAATCTCCTTAAGTGCCTGAAATTAGGAATCCTGCAGGGTACATCAGACTCCAATTTTCTCACCAGCCGGTTGGGGTTTTTTTCCAGACCACAGTATATTCTTTTGTTTTCTGGCTGAAACCTCACTTAAAGTCTAGCGTCATTTATGAGGATGTGATCCTCTGGGAGCAATCTCACCCATGCTGCAAAGGACTACCCCATGCTCAATCCAAACAGGAGAGCCATGTTAATGCATGCTTGTTACACGAGTTGGAGCCTGAATGCTGTGTAGGGAAGATCAGCTGATTCTGGGCTGATGATCTCCTTGCCCTCTTAATAAATTCATCATCTCTGAATACTGTTTCCCTTCTCTCTGGCTGACTGTGATGTGAGCCAGAGAATTACTGCACATGCATCAAAGGACACAGTGAGGGTCGTTCCGCTGAGGGGCTACAGCCACCACGCAGGCAGTGCAACTACCTCTGCCTCCTGGGGACAGCACGTGAGTAGCTCTGTACTGTTAGGAAAGCACAGGGGCAATAATCTTCCCTGTTCCCTTTGCAAATCCTCTGCTGGCTGACCTGTGATTACTGCTGGTTGTGGGTGGAGTCGTGCGAAGTCACACAGATGAGCTTAAAGCTCTTGTAAGACATTTTGTTTAACAGGGGCTGCTCTGCGGACCATCACTATGACTATTCTTCTCCGCCACTGAGTAGATTTTCTAAGATATCCATCCTTACCAGAGTTCTGGGAAAACTATCTGATCTAGCCAGTAATAGCACACTATGAATGAATCAAAAGTCACTAGCAGGGAGCTCCTGCAAACTGAAAACTGGATACTTAGTACCATCTTTTTCCACTTTACACAACCGACATAAAAAAATCAATTACCTTTTGGCAAAAGCAAATGAAAAGTGTTAAAATCTGAGTACATGATTAGTATAGAACAGGACTGTGCAATTTACAACTGAATCATTTCAAGTGGCTATAACTACTTGACAGGGTTTAAAACTTTCACATCAAATTAATATACTCTGTTTAGCCAACCTTATTGTTTGTCATCATGGCTCACTGTTGTAAAATATTTCCTTTGAAATGTTACTAACACAAAATGTTCTATTCAAAGAATCATCTTTTTATTGGCAAGATGATCTTGAATTTAAGAAAAGCTGTAGAAAAGTTAGGTACAGCCAGTCATATTAACTAACCACTCTATTCTCCAGCAGCAAGAAATCACTCATAGCATGAAGAACAGCTAAGTAATTCTGAGCTCATAGAAGAGCCTATCTAAATTTAACTGCTGTAACACGTTAATGAGAGATAACGCCCTGCGTCCACAAACAGATGGTGCTAGCCCACATCAATAAACTCACTGGAGAACTTAATATGCTTAGATTTAGATAGGTTATTCCACAGGATGACGCGGTCCATGACGCACCCTGAAGCAATGTGTCTGTATTTGGCAGTTCTTTATCATCTTACTTGGCTCTCCTGTCTACACCTCCTGCTGTCCCTGTGTCCTGTCCTGCCTCTGGGCTATCCTGACTCGCAGACGTACAGGTGCAGCCCTTCGTGGTTCTTATTTGTGGAAGCCAAAAACACTCACTGTGGCACCACCATATCTTTTATTTTCACAGAACCCCTGGATTTTACTGACCCCATGGAAGATCTGTGCATCCAGCTGTATTTGGAGAGCAGTTGTATCCCTGCTCTCCCCACCAACATCCACGCACACACACACACTTACTTAATCTCCTTCTTTCCCCAGCAGAGTGCGGGGAGTATACAGGTACGGAAGATATGGATGCCTGCTTCTGCCTTGCCCTGTCCCATCTGAGGGCTGCAGCTGCCAGGGAGCTGGCAGGAGCAGGGGCATGAGCTGGGCATAAGGCCACTGGCACCACTGGGACTCCCATATGGCCCTCTTTCAGCTTCAGGCTGTGATTTTGCCTCCCTAAAGTCTGCGTCCCAAGGCAGATTGAATCTGGACATTTTTGCCCAGGGATCTTTTGGCAGCTCATCCTATTTGCACTTCCAAAAGCATAAAATATATGTATGTTGTATATTATGCCTTGCATATTTAGCCAGTGTTATCAGCTTATAGTAAATAAATATTTAAAATATATTAAGTATTATATTATTTCAGAAAAATTAAATTAAGCAATTCATGTGATTGGAAAACAGTATTGGATTCAATTGGATCCTGATATTAATTTCAGGAAGACTGCTTCTGGTGAAATCATTTGTATGAATTTGATTCATCTTACCAGCAATCTCTATGACTATTTTGTTATGTGAATAATGAACAAGGCTTCCTAAAATAAATCTTTGGATACCGTTTTACTCCTCTTCCGAATAATGTTAATGTAGCACTCCTTAAATAAAGGTTGCCAAATACAAAACCTCTGTAAATAAGTACAGTAACTTAGAAATGAGAAATCATAGGAAGTGGGTGGAAGAGAACAAGTGCAAATTAAAGTTCAAATGTGTTGGAATTCAAAAGGCATTTTCATAAGATATTGCAACATTTGCACAAAGATACAAGTGGAATATTCAGAAAGCTTTAGATGTTCTTATCTACTTTATATAATGTGATCTGGAAGATGGGAAATATTTACTCAGTGTCCTAGTTTGCAGAAATTATCATGACAGTCATGGAGCTTTAGCTGCTGTATACCTGGGCATGGGATTTACATGGGGGCAGAGAAATACTCCTTCTTTCGAGCATAAGTACATCTGTAGAATTTGAGCATGCATAGTCTACTTGCAAACCACAGATGTACCTGAGAAGGCACAGATAAGTCAAGGATTTTATTCCCTACCTTCCAAGATTATCTTATGTCAGGGACAGACTGTTTCATTTCCTGAGGATTGCACATTCCTGTCAGAACTAGAAACATAAAGTGTTTTTAGCCAAGACATTCAGAGAGAGAAGAGAGAGAAGGTATACGAACATGAGAAAGAAATTAACACATATATAGAGGGCTACAATCACAGTAAAGCACTGAAAATATTGCATTTATTTTGTATGTAGTTCCCTTTATCTGTTCTCTATTTTCAACTTCCTCCATCTTACGTGTGTAGCTATTTACAAGGATGTGGTTTTTCCAGTAAGAACTGAGAGAAGTTCAGTCTAGACCTAAACCATCCCTAAGAAACAAATATTTTTAAAAGTCTATGAGATATTATCAGAACCAGTATGGACTCTTTTTTATTTCAGTTTAAGAAAAAGAAGAGAAAAATAAAACACATGGGACAAATTGGGATACTATTGATCAAGTAATCAAGTATGAGGCAGACCTCAAATTGCAGAGCAATTTGCTCCAGTCTTAAATCAGCCTTTGAATGAGTTGAGCAAGGCTCCTGCTGACCAAAAATTCTTTTCCTCAATGGAGAAAGGATGAAATCACATGACAAAGGATGAAAGCACATGCTGCACCTTAAATTCACTCGCTCTCATAAGGCTGGGTATTTCCAGTAGTGTGCAGGGGCAGGGTTTGTGCACCAAGTGGGGACAGATCAGCACCTGGCAGTCTGTGACACACCTAAAATACCAGCCTGCTCCTGCCCCACTACTGAGAGGCCACCATCAGGGGGGAACTGAAGAGTTTCTTTGCAAACCTGAAGCCAAGGTCATGTGTGAACTGTAATACTGTGAATCCTGAGGTGAAACATAGGTATTAAGTGAAAAATTATTTATTGAAAACCCTGAATTATGTTATGCTACGTTTCCTAATAATTCCTTAATGAGGGAGGTCTCTATTTTTTTAACTATCAAAGCAAGAAACTGCTCTTCTTCCCATAGACCTGCCATTAGCTCCAGCCATTCCTTTCCCGATTCAAGAAAGTCAGATGGATTCTGTGTTTCTTCACAAATCAGAAGAAAAATGTTAGTGCACTTTCATTGCAAAAATCTGTACTACTTCTAGTAATTCAACATGAAGTTACATGCCTTTTCCCTTCACGAAATACTTTTTTTTTTTCAAATATTTTTAAAACCTTTCCTAGTTTAAACACAGAATAGATTTGTGATGAAAGTCATGGAGGAAAAAATAAGAAAGAAAAAGGAAAAAAAAACCTACAGAACATGTGGAATCACCTGTAGAGAAATTGTTTTAAGGGTGGAAGTCCAGAATCATGCTTGAATAGGTATCAGCTGATTCTACCAAATGGCCATCAAGGTCAAGGACCATCATAAAAATCAAAGCAAGGACTTCTCCTAGGCAAGAACTTTCTTTAAATTTTGAAATAAAGTTCAGGGCTATGGTCAATATATTTGCTTTTTATGAACATTTATTTGATTTATTTTCGAGAAATCCACTTCAGTGTAGCTGTTAAATATTAAATACTCCTTTTCCTACTTCAAGGGTCACAGAAGCAGATTTCATAATATTTGTATGCTTTTTATGCATGAGTCCTCTTAGTTATACAGCTCCCTATAAATCATATAAATGAATGACAGAAAGGACCAATTAGAGCTTTTTCAGAGTAGAATGGCACTTAGATGTTTGTGCAGTCTTGTTTTAATGGTTTCAGGTTCCACAGTTTCCCCGAGGAGATTATTTGAGAGCTTAAAGCAATTTATTTTCATGATAGTCAGCTTCAACATTTCCTTTTCCAATTGTATCATAATACACTTACATCCAAAATAATGTATCACACATTTTCTCCTCTCGTGATGCAAGGTAGATTCCATAAATCCTGCAATAAATTCATAACCTCTCCTTATGTCCTTATAAGTCCTTATTAGCTGAGTTACGTAGCACACGCCAGCCTTGACAGCAACATCACAGTTATGCCTCTTTAGTGATTTGCACAAAAAAGTAGCAATCAAACCCCAGCACTATAGATATACTTTATTCAAGCTCCAAATTAATTCACAAAAATGATCCATGTTTTTTAAACAATTCTGTGATTCCATGTATATTAAGTATAAAATACTGCTCCTTTTTTATGCAGGCTTGCAGAGTCTTAACCCCACCCTCCCAGGGTCATATAATAAAATTCCAGGAGCAAGTTTTATCACGTGTCTCTGAAGGGATTCAAATAAATTCTCCAGTTCACTACACAGTAAGCAGTACTGTCATGTAAGTGTGGCTGACTCTGCCCTGCCATGTAGGCTGGGCCCTTCACCCCTCTCTTTATCACATGCCAAATTGGTTTGCTTTCAGGTTCCTAGCCTGCCTTTTCCATTCCAGTCCTGCCATGGGATAGCCCCTGTTCCGGGGCTTATGCTCAGTTCCTTCACTGCGCAAATTTTATTACACAGGAAACAGGGCTTACATTCATCTTTTTACAATTTCAGCTTAAAGGGACTACAGAGATAGGGAAACACATTCCTGCAAGTTTAAGACCATTAGGCTGTACATTTTTAAAGTTATCTGTCTTAAGTTATACTGATCACATCAGAATTTTGAAGAAAACAAACGAGAACCCAAAACCAGGAAAGCACCCCTTAATATCCTAGTAGTTCATGTATATACATACAGCCTCTAAAACAAGCTAGAAGATGGTTATCAAATTACAATTCATGGAATATTATCCCTACTGAACAAATGAGTTCTATAAAACTACAAAGTCTCCTGGAAACTCTGTCAGGTGTTACACATGTGCTAATTAGAAAATAATTGACTAAACCCATGAAAGCAGTAATAAAAAGTTAGAATACTGCTCATGCACTCAGTCATACAGAACAAATGTTTAATACAAAGGTTTAAGAGCCAAAGGGCCAGGCAGGTGCCTAATTCTTGATTAGGTTTTATATGTCTGCCAGATGCTACAAATACCAAAATCTCTGGTGCTAATAATAATAATAATAATAATAATAATAGATTATTTTTGGAAGCTGGCTTTAGTATATAAATAAAGCACAACCAGCAGAAATAAAGAAGTCTGTTTACATCTCACAGTTGAACCTGTACCCTCATCGTACCTTGTGTCCTACACCTACCAGATAGGGAAGGAGGGCATGACGCTGCATCGCTCTAATGGGCCATGTGCTGGGTAGCCAGTGGCTACCACCTCCTCCTTGCTGACCTGACAGGACAGCTTTTACTGGCTGACGAGCCCGGAAGATCCCTGAGGGGAGCTCCTCCCTGGCTACGTGGCATGTGGGCCTTGTTAGAGAGAGTCTCTCCTTCATTCTGCAAGAAATCTGTCGTTCATTACTGAAATCAGCCCCGTCTGGCTGAACTAGCAACTGGCTTGAAGTCACTGGAGAGGAAAAAAGGTGAGCACAGCCAAATCATTTGGAATGCAGCTGGAACACTTCAGAGAGTTTAAGGTTAAAAGGGACCACTGGATCACATACTCTGACCACAGGCCAGTAAGTCTTACTACCAGTCCCAAACTGAACTAAGGAGCTTGTTTGTGATTAAAACCACTACGTTTGCATTATATTATCTCAGCTCCCAACCACTGATTTTTTAATGTTCTTTTCTACCATTTTAAAAAGCTTTATCACAGCAAATCTTGCAGATATTTTTGACAAATTGATAATGCATTCAAAACATACTGTTATAAGAGACTTCCTCCAGTACTATAATGTTCTGGCAGGTCTTTTCTGCACCACTTGATCTTTAAAGTCAAGAGCCACACACACCGTGTTCTACTATCAGTTCTCATTAACACACACTGTAATGCTGGTAGTACATCCAACAGTCAGACTGCACACACTGCACCTTATCCATAACAGCTGGCTTGACGTGATTCTTAGACAACTTTTTCTAAGACATAAGCGCTCATTCCAGAGGCATGGCTTGTATTCCTAAAATTTGGCAGTAAATTTGGCTTGCACATTTGGCTGTTTGAAAGTGTTAATTTTACTAAGCAGTCCAGATGACGTCGCAGTTGCTCTCACAGTAGTTTACTAAGTTACCATTTAGCACACCCACAGATTTTATTAACAGTGAGTTTATTTTGGATCTCTGGTAAAACTCTTGAAAATGCTGAGCCTGCAGAAGCTTGAACACCCCAAAACCAGGAATACTAGCCTCTGAAAACTCTTCTGATCTTTCAGAAGTCAGAAACTGTTACTTTGGTTAACCCATTGACTGTTTAACAGCATTACCCACTAGAAATACATATAGCATTAACCAAAGGACTGAAGAGACCATTTTGCAGTTCTAAGCCTTTTAGATTAAAAACAGAAGCCATGATGTTTCTGCAGTTACTTTTATCAATTTACCTGCAAACGTCACTAAATAACGCTATAATTGTTTTGTAAGTCAAGTGAGGTGATCGACATTAAGGATATCTTACTTATTTCTTTATCAAACCATTTTTGTATCTTTTTCCACTGTTTTGCCCGTGGTTTATGTCAAAGCAGTCAAGAACAGTACAGGTCATCCAGCTTGCTATTTTGAAAATGGACAGAACACGAATGCTTTTCTTTACTTCTTAGAAAATTATTTTCTATTTTAAAAAATAAATTTCTATTAAAATTCTAAATTTCTATTAAATTTCTATTTATTTTATTAAAGCCCAAACTTAGCTACTTCTTCAGCCAACTCTGTCAAGATCCCATGGCGCAAATTAGCCAGACTTCATTAAAAACTGTCTAGGTTTGCTTGGAACAGAGGTTTCCCCACGGACCTCACCAATTCCAGCCACGTGATGCCAGCACAACCCCTGGCTTCTCCCAGGTACGGCGGCGATGCTCACCCGGCACCGCCGACGCGCGCTCCG
>VZTE01002323.1:2359956-2428971 GCA_013397775.1 Eulacestoma nigropectus
GCTGCCGGGGGCGGCCGTGCCCGGGCCCGGGGGGCTGGGGGCGACCGTGATGCTGTAGCGCCCGGCGCTCGCAGGGCGTGCGCCTCAACTTGTGTTCCAGTGCCTTCTTCAAAGGAAAAAAGCTGCTGGTGGGGTTTTTTGTTTTGTTTGGGGTTTTTTTTATGGGTGGTGTTGGCATTTTGAGGTTTGGGAGTTTTTTCGTTTTTCTGGGGTTTGGGGGGTTTTTTTGTTTTGTTGGGGTTTTTTTAAATGAGTGGCGGGGGAGCGGCCCTGCGGAGCCGCTCTTTTCCAGCGTCAAGTTAAGGTAGAAATTAACCTGGGCCAAGGCATCCCGTGCAGCCGAAGTTTGGCCCCTGGGTAAATAGTCCCTGCGGCGTAATTTCGGTATTGTGCAGGCAGCGGTGAGACTACAGAAAGCAGTATTAAAATGCAAATTTGCAGTTGCATGGCTTTTTATTTCATTGTTTGGTTTTGGTTTTCTTCCCCCTCCGTGCCTCTGCCTCGCTTCGCACAGTGAGCAGTAGGTGGTTGGGTATTCGGAGGGCATGGCCCTTGTCTTAGGCTTTCGGTAAGATCTGGGTCACTTGCTGGAGGAAGAAATACTATCAGAGGCTCACCTAATGAGAGGCTGGTCATTTCTGCCACTTCCATCGCTGTAATAATTCAGCTTCTCAAAGCTGTTATTTTGGGAGCCTGACAGTCTTCGATACCTGTTAACATTGAAAATTATGATCCACTAATACTGAACCTCTTGGGTCAAGGCGCTTTAGATCCAACTTTGATTTAATTGCATTCTGAGTGAAGTTTGTTGTTGCACTGCCCTGTTGCTGTCCAGATCCTTAACATGAGATATGTATGGCCTGACTTTAAAAACATTGGAATGTGCCGCATGTTACGTATATGGCAGCCCAAGAATTCATGGTAGATTCCAACAGAAAAGGTTTCTACTTTTTAATTAAGTTTCCCAGTATGTATTCAGTGGTTACTAGTAAATTGTTGCTTGAGCTGGAAAAGGAAGAAAAGGTTTGTGTCATTTGCCTCATTTAGTTCATATCTAGGGCTTCCTCAATAAATTGCATAGTTGTAAAGATTTCCTTTCCATGTACTGTACTTTGTTCCTGAAGTAATGGTTAATATGCAGTTAATGAGGTAGAAGTCTTTCAGGGAGCAGAGAGAAGCAAAGGTAGCACATGTTCATATGGACTAGGATTGTCTCCAGTTATAACAATTAACGTTGCTTTCTACTTGGTTATTTATAAGAAATTTTAAAAATACTGATGGGAGAGGAGAGCAGACTCTGTTTTACATTTTTTGCAGTATTGAGTCTCATAGGAGCTACTAGCCTTGCTGATCTGATGTTAGCCCTGACAGACCTTGAGGTGCTTCATCAGAGAAGTGACTGGTAGAACACACCTGCCTTCTGTGTTTGTAGAACACACCTGCCCTGTACACAGGTATGAGATGTGAGCTTTGCCGATGGATTTCAAGGATTTGTTATTTTCAGTGAAGATGAGGAGACGTGTTTAAACTTCTGTAGTTTGTCACAGTGCACAGGCTGAAGGACACAGCCCCCTCACCAAAGACAGTGTCTGGGACTTGCTTTTTAAGCGAGCAGTCTTTCACTGATATACAGTGGCACAGAGTTCTTTAGCCCAACCTCCCTTCAGTCTTATTGTTGCCGTTTTATGTGGGAAAAAGCCCATAAGCTGGCACATGGAACTATTGTAGCTTTTTTCTTTGCCTTCGTCATGCTTTTCCAGCCTCTTCACTGATGAAAAGTTGTGCTTGAGACAGAAGCTGTTAAAGCAGAGCTGTGGGACTGCTGCACTTGAGAAGAAATGCTCTCCAGGTGAATTACAGAAGTGTGCATTCTCTTCCCTACAGCCCTGGGCAGCTACGGAGGGCTCGGTGTGAACTATTGCAGCTGAACTCACTTCCTGTTCAGCTGTAGGCACGTATTGTGTCACAGGTTTTTCTGTCTGTCCTGTGAATCTAACGGGCGGTTTCTGGGATTGCACAGTCTATCGAGGAAGGTTAGGAACATAGGTACAAGAAATAGGGAGCCCAGGGGACTGGAAGACAAGACGGCTTTGTCCGGTGGTCTGTTGTCTGTTGCTGATGGTCTGCCAGATAGCCCCATTATCTTCGCTACAACCTCGTCCTGCAGTCTGCAAGAGGTTAGATTAGCTTTTTTATTCATTAATGCAGCTCAAAAGTAGAGGCTTTTTAGCATGTTCCAGCCCGAGACTGTGAAGTGAAAGAAAGGTAGAAAGTACAAGGGGTAAAACAAACACGAGGAGGAAGAACAACAGCAAAAAGAAATCCATTTGGCTGTCAAGGAACTGTTCACGTCATCTTTCACTGACTTTATAAAAAGTGGGAGATTACAGGAGTGTAAAAGCAGTAAGACTGCTTCAGAACTGAGTCTCATCAGTAGGAGTGATGGCTATTTTGCTCTGATCTGAGGGTGACAGTAAGGGTCATTCTTTAACCTACCTGTTTTATTTCAGTACTCTAATGAAAATATTCTTTATGTGAGAAAGATAGACATGATTTTATTAACCATGGATTTTGTTCATACTAACAACTTCTGGGCACCTGTCATGTAAGTCCAAGCTCTTGATTCTTGTTACCACTTCAGAACAGGCAGAAGCGTTACTGGAGCTGTCACTAAGCATCTGTAGCTTTTTTCTCTGCTACTTCAAAACACAATACAATCCCATTTTCTTTTCTTCCAGTGTTTCTGGCCCTTTTGTTTTACCAGTACTGGTGTTCATTTGGTGCCTTGGTGAGCTGATTTGGCTCATTAAGCCAGCATATCATTGTGTTTTTCTGTGTTCTGATTATTTTCTTTTGCTGGGATGGCTGGGTTTTTTCTCACTAATGAGCTATATTGGCTCATTGCTAGCTCACATAAGTGCTAGAGCTGACTCAAGGGGAGGATTGAGGAGAGAGTGAGCAGGACCACTCTTTCACAGCAGTGATCTGTTAGATTGGCTTAGCTGCACAGGAAAATTTCTCCTCCTGTATTTATCTCCATGAATGTGTCTGTTGGGGAACTTGCAGAGTGGGAAAGTGGGTAGTGAGAGAATTGTTGAGAGATGAATTCCTAGCTCCTTCGCTGCCATCTTTGATGAGTTGAGCTGTAGGGATGATAATAGTGAGGAAGTGCAAGTGTGGGGCAGGATGTAATCTCTATCTGGTATGTGTAAAAGAAAAATCAAAACCTCTACCATGTCAAATAGTATTTTCTTTTCTCAGTATGCGACCACTACTTTGTAACAAGTCATGGAAATTTTGTTGTGAATAAACTGTTTTCAGTGATGTTTCTCACTGTATTGCTAATTTCCAGGTTGCATTTTTTCAGCTTCCCTATGCATGAGAGCTATGATAGTGGATTTCAAGACAAGAAGCAAACCTAGAGAAGTAGAAACAAGGGTACTCTGTGATTCTCTTGTTCAGTGCTTAGATATGTAGGACTAGATATTTTGGAGAGCTTGGAACTTGAGTTCATATTTTGTACCTTCATTGTGAGGTCATACTTAAATCTGAATGCAGTCTCGCTAAACAAGGAGAACATATGATACCTATTTAGTTTAAGTGACTTGCCTTACATCAGATTTAAGCCCTTCTGATGGAAAAATGGAGATCAGTTTCCCAGGGTAGCCTTCCATTACAAGCTGCCCATGGGTCTTTCACAGTGTACAGTGCAGCTTCTGAGAAACTAAGTTGAATGCTGTAGACCAGCAAGTGTTAAATAAGCTGCAGTCAACCCCCTCTTGAGATTTCTTTGGTCATGAGCTGAACCCCTCAAAGTACAACTGAGTGGACCTTTAGGGGTTTTTAAATGTATCTCAAAACACAGGTGTTTACATCTGACTTACTGCCAAACAGAATTTTTAGATTTTTAGTTTTAATAGAAGACATGTCTCTATGAACATCCCAGATATGTAAGAATGTGATCACCGAAAGAGTGTCCGCATAAGGTTGGAGCCAGAGCATATGTCTCCTGAGTTCTGACCTCTGACAGTGGCCAGTGGGGACAGGATCTCCTTTTTTCTGTCTCACACTGACACTATTTCTGTACATGGGTTTTACAGGATAGAAGCTTTCTTACCTGGGAAGGTGTCTGAACATAGATATAGACTGAACTACTTTTCAAATGTCAGTGTCTTTCTTGATTCCTAACCTTCTTCAGGAGATAGACATACTTTTCTCTCCTACCAAATTTCTTGTGCGAACAGGTACTGAACCTGCTAAAAAGAGGCTGGTGTCACAGTCAGACCCTGTACATTTGGTGCATTTGCTTCTTGCTGGCTGTTGCCATCCCTGCTGTCTCTGGAAGGTCAAGAGGCCCTTTTGGCACATTTATGCCATCTTTCATGACATTATGGATGCAACATCTGCTTCCGTTCTGTGACATGGCACTAAAATGATCTTTGGTACAGAGGATTAGTACAGAGAGTCAAGGGATGGAATACCTCACTACTAATCACCCTCCATTCAGCTTTGCCCTGGAGTAGGAGAAGACTTGGAGAAGTGGGAGGGAGGGAGGAGGTATGAATTCCAAAGATCTGTGTCCTCACCTGCATTTTGTTTCCCTTATTTCTTAGTTGCTGGTCCTTCTCGTTTTACAAACTGACAAGGCAGCTGCTCTCATCTCCAGAATGCTCCTCTGTTTGCTGACAGACGTAGTCTTGTCTGTGGATGCAGAGTTGTGTGATTTGGTGTAACTTTGGTGCTCATCTGACCATTGTAGTGTGGGAAGTTTTACTGGTTCATCTGGGAAACTAGCCTTTCTAGGGAAAAAAAAAATTAATCCTTTTTCTGTCAGTTCTGCAAACTAAAGGAGTCTACACAGGGGCTGGAATCCTGTTCTGGAGAGTGAGATCATGGTTGTTAAAAGATGGTGGTGCCAGTCTGAACCATCACTGTAAAATCCAACTGCAGTGGGCTGGCAGCTTAGGGCTTGAAAGTGGTATCTTGGGCTTTTCTCCTGCTGTGTGTTCCCTGCACCTACTCTAGATTTACAGATTTGTGCACCTACAGAGTGAGTTGGTTGTTGAGCTGTTTTGGGAAGTGAGAGGAAGTGGAAAGTGAGCTGCATGATGACTAGATCTGCATCAGGGAAGAGAAGAATAAGAATTAAGCTTTCCACAGCAGCCTGGAAATGCATCAGATTAAGCACAACATGAGGCAGCACCTTATGCCTCGTTACTCATCCTTGCCCAGCTATTGTGGTGTTGAACATTGTGCTTTTTTTAACCTTATCTGGAATTGAATCATTCTGCTGTTTCTACCATTAGATATTTTCAAGTTAAGAACTGGTATCAGTTTCTAGGAATCACTGACCTTTTCAGTCCGAGATTGTGTTAGAATAATGCTTTTATTATTATTATTATTTTGCAGATTGCCTTCATGACCTTGACTCTGTTTCCTATCCGACTCTTTTTTGCTGCTTTTATGATGTTGCTGGCCTGGCCTTTTGCGTTCATTGCTTCAATGGGATCTGACGAGCAAGAGCTTGAAAAGCCCCTCTCCTGGTGGCGAAAGTGAGTCACTGATGTGGTGAAATACTAAGAGGATCATTACATAGTTCAGCAGTTTGAAATAGAGGAGATGGGAAATACCTTTTACCTATCTCAGAGATTTGCTTTTCTCTTCAAAAGAAAAATATAAAAATTATTAAACACTTTCCTCAGGTGGGAAACTAGAAATGCCTCAGCTCTTTGATTTACCAGGTGATCCAAGAATTACACTGGTAATCTCTGGCTTCTTATCTTTATTGAGGATGTGGTGTGAAGCTTTGTTGTGGCATCTTCAATTGCATTTATTCCAGTAGTGTCAACTTCGGGTTATGAAGATTGACTCTATGGAATGTGCCCAGATTTCATATTCTAAATTGTTGTTTTACGCTGCTTCACCCCATTGTTTTCTACCCTGTGATGAACTGACAAAACTTGAGTTGATTCCCTGAGGGCTTGCCCCATACTTTGGTGCTTATTAAAAGTCTATGGTTGCTTTGGTATTGCAATGCTAATTAAGGTAGAATGTAAGATAGTGTCCTCCCATCCATGAAGACTGACATTTGAGGAGTGGGAAAGGAGGGGTCTATCACTTCTTCTGTAGACAACTTAAAAATTAGGAGCTGGCACTAGCATGAAGAAAGCTGATTGTGTTTTGCATCACAGGAGGGAAGGAGGTTGAGAACCACAGAGGCATGTCACTTTACATTTAATTTGGAGTGATATCAATACAATAACTAATGAAATAATTGGTTGCCTTCAGCCTTGCATACAGTTATTTTGAATCTTTTTAGATTCTCCCTTCCCTATTTAATCCAATTTTCAGTGTTACCCTGCTCTTCAGCCTCCAATACCTCTAAGTGTTACAATTTGTGATGTTTGATTTTTGTACTCTGTTTGTTCAAAGTTTCTCTTTTCAAGACTGTCAGACAGTTTAAAAAAAGACAAACAAAACTCCACAAAAAAACCCCTTTCCTACCCCACAAAAAAAAAAAAAAAAGAAATCCACAAGAAACAAAAATCCAAATCACTTTAGGAGGAGATGGGCAAAAGGGAAGTAAGTAAAATATTTCCAGAGCTCTCCTATGTATTCTGTAGGCATTCCTGTATTTGAGAATCTCTGCCCTACATTTCTCCCCTGTTTTGTTTGGGTAAACTTGAAACCAAGAATCAGGGTAAGTGCATTCTAGCAATATCCTAATAGCATATTTCAGGACTCATTTTATTAGAGCTTTTTAAGGTTTTACTAGAAAACCTTATAGGCATTAGGTAGAAGAAACTTAACAGTCATAGTCTGAATAAAAATTAATGATGAACTACATGCCAATCTTGAAGACTAAAATGAATTATTATTCAGGTGTAAAATGAAATTGAACAGCATCTTACCTTGAAAATGGTTTCAAATCAGCTAAGAAAGAGAAAAACAAAGTGTGTGCAGTATTCCAGCTCTGTTTTAAGCATCATATGCTATCTGAACTTTTTTCATGCATGTAATGTTTTTCTTTTCATTATTTTAAGGTGTTCCTGTGGCAGCATAACTATTTTCCAAACTCTTTACAGGATAGTGGATATTTTGCTGAAAGCAATAATGAGGATGATGTGGCTTGCTGGTGGATTCCACTGGATAAATGTGAAAGGCAGACGGGCATTGCCAGCAGAAGCAGCAATATTAACAGTGGCTCCCCACTCTTCCTACTTTGATGCCATTCCAGTGACTATGACCTTCGCTTCCATTGTGATGAAAGCAGAAAGCAAAGATATTCCTGTTTGGGGAAGTAAGTTGGTAGATACTTAGTTTTTCAAGAACAATTAAAAATTATTGCTTAGGAAGTTCAGTGGGTGTGTACGAGAAGGACTGAAACACGAAGGAAATTTTGCTATAATATATGGTGAGATTTTTTAATATTGTTTTTACTGGTATACTCTGAATGTCAATAGAAAATACTGGGGGGAGGAGGGGAGATGTTCTTTTTCCCCTTTCTCCAAAGTTGAATAACTGTATGAAGTCAAGGAATCCTACAGAACTCATGGTTTAATCTGTAGTGAAATTGCAACATTTTAAGACCTGACAGATGGAAAAGCAAATTAGAATGGGGCTATGGCAGCAAAGGCTGATGCTAGAGAGAAAGTCTGCTAAGACTTGGTGCAAGTTGAGGTGCCTTCCCAGAAATGTGTTTTAGGAATGTTGTCTGCTTTGAATGTTACCCTGCCTTGAGGGAGTGCTGCTAATCCTTCACGCATCAGTAAGTTTGTTTCAGGCAGAGTGTGAGAGATGAGCAAGAGCAGATTGTTGTGCATTTGGGTTTAGTCATGGGAAAAGCAGATGCCTGAGTCAGTAGTGCTTGAATACTATCTTTGGAATTATTCATGTAAGTTCTCACAAATGTTTGAGAGACACCTGTGATTTTTGGTGCGGTTGTGACAGGAAAAAATTGCGTAAGCTTTTCGGCTTGTAGACTTGTAACCAAAGTCTGTGTGGAAGCTTTTTGGAGAAACCCACGATCTTGTGTCTCGCAACCAGCAAAGTTGAAAGAATATCCCTGTGTCTCATTGTTTAGATTTTTATGGGTAATATAAAAGTGACAAAAGATTTTACTTTGGCCATGGATAGGACTCTTTAATTTAAAAGTCTAAACAAAAACTTTGAGTTCCTTTGCAACTTAGTGGAATCAGGCTGTTGGTGCTGACATCCTTCTAAAATTTAATTAGACAATGTGTTTTTAAGGTCATACTCAAAACCAGAAGCTGAGACATGGCAACAAAGGGTGAGTGGTTAGATACAGAAGTTTTGTTTCAGGAATCTTGTCATATAAGGGTCTGCCTATATGAGGTGAAGCTCAGGCCAGACCTGTAGTTGTATCTTAATTTCATTGAATATCTTACTAATGGAGTTTAGAAATTTGTGGCAGTGAAAAATCTATGTAAAAATGAATAGATGCTTTGAACAAGAAGAAAAAGGGCACAGGCAGGCGCGTGTTTTTGAAAACAAGTGTACATAAACAAGCATAGTGTGAAAACAAAAAGAAATTGAACTCCCTTGTTCAGTACTGAAAGAAGATACTGTTGTGAGACAGTATGTTGGCAGTCCTGTACAGCATAGGTGTATCCAGGCCGGCTTGGGCCGTAGGAGCAGTCCAGACATAGAAGCAGGGGCTGATTTATCTTCTTTCTCAGGTGACTCAGTTGACTGTTTAATAATTGCTGGCTCAGTAAAATAAAAGGAGTCTGTGTGGAGCTCCCTTTGGCTTGAAGGTGGTCTGTCTGGAGCACCCAAATTAAATGAGGTAGCTCCAGTCCGTGTTGTGTTACCGCAATGTGGTGAAATGGCAGAATGGCATTTGACAGAATGCTACAATGGCTACTTAACTATCCCATGCAGTAGATTCAATGGGAACGAGGAGAATCTGTAGGGATATGGAGATTGTAGTTCCACTGAATGTAACACAAATAATGTGTATTGAGTAGTTCAAACTAATTTCTAAATACCTAACTTAATTTTGAGGTGAATTTTACAGGATTCCATTGAAACTCTAGACTTCCTACAATACATTTTAAAAATTATTCACTTCATTTAGTTCATGTGTGAGTAAAACCAGTTACAGAAAAAGAGAACATGTAGTGATTTGATGGAATATTACTGGAATGTGCAGTGCAGTCAAATAATTGAATGTTTTGTCTTGTATAGCTGCATTTGCTTTATGCCGTGCAGCCACAAAAGTTATGTTGTCAGTTGAGAAGGGTTCACAAAAATGCCACAGAAGTGAGGCATACCAAAGGTTGTAACTGGGATTCAGAGTTCAAAAATCTTTTTTGTTTTTAGGGGTGGACTTCTGTATAAGTAACACTAATTACAGCAGTTTGTATTATTTAAGTAAGTGGACCTTAACAGAGAGGTAGTAATCACTGTATTGATTAGTTTGGCTTAAAAATTAGTGAGAACTTTCCAGTAAAATTGTGATTTATTTCTCTCTTTTACTTCTTTGAAAGAAGTTTTCCCTGAAGCAGGTAGTTCTATCCTCTCCTTCTTTGATCTAGTATTTTAATCCCAGTGTTATTTACATCTCTCTACATGCACATACATAAAAATATATTTCATGTTGTTGGACCACTGATACTTCTCTTATGCTTATGTGATAATGTGCTCATGCTTTTATTGGATTGCCTGGTGAATTGTCAACAGTCTAGACATTCATCCAGAATTTATCCCAGAGAAGTCAGAATTGTGTTGTGTTCTTCAGTTTTGTAAGTCTTGCAAACTTATTATAACATCTTCAGTAAGGTTTTGGAGCCAGTCACTGATAATCCTAACCTTTTTATCTCTTGAGTCTTGTTAATGGTTATTCTGAATCTTCTGGGAAGGTTTGAGTAAAGTACTTTCATTTAACTATCCGAGCAGACTTGAAAATGTAAAAATTGAAGTGGCAGGGGAAATTTAAAGATCATTTCCAAGGATGAGGACTAAAAAGTACATCCTCATCCAATATATTCAAGTATGATATAAATAAATTGGGTTTTTGATGTAATAACAGTGTTTATGGGGACATTGTACATTATATACCAGAGGGATCAGGTGCTTTAGCAGGCACAAAATGATCTGATTGCTAAATGGTTACCAAGATTGGTTCTGCAAGTATTTTCATGGGTTTCTGGAACAGTTGCCTATATTATTGTACCCTTAGTTTCCCAGTCATGGAATATTGAGCTTCTGATCCATTTGAAAGTCCAGATGATTAAAAGCCTGTTCTTTATGGGATTGGTAGTATTCCACAACTGTGTTTGTGTATGAGTGTTTTATTGCTTTCTAACTTGAAGGCAGCTCTCTTGGTTTGCAAAGTCCCGTTTCAGAAGCAGACTTAAGTCTTGTGACTCTTACAGATATCTTCATCCTTTTTAGGAAAACAAAGAAAACCAGATTTAAAAATGCTCTTTGGTTATGAACTCTTCAGTCAATGGTCAGTAGTGAAGAAAATGATCCACTTGGCACACACACAAGGTTAACAAACTCCGGGGAGAAACTGCTTGCCCAAATATAAATGATATTTCAGCGATTATCCAAAAAAAAAAAATCAGTATCTGGAAAGTAGAGAATGCCAAACAGATGGAATATGTCACGATGCTGAAGGAAGATGTATGTTTCTACACAATGACTTTCCAGGGTTTTGGTAAGTTGGAGATGTGAACTTTCCTGGACCACTCAGATCTTACAGTGGGAAAATGACATCTAGGAGTCTGTTGTACCTGACATGGTCTGAAGAAGTCAGATCGATTTATCAGTACAGATCCATACACTTTCCTGTTTTGTCTATTGAATTCCACTTCAAGTCAGGACAAGGTTTGTGCATAAATTCTGGATAATTACACTTCACTGTCTTATTTTTGGCTGTTGAAGCACCCTGGATAAAAGTAATTTTTCGTTGCTGAAGTGATTGGTCCTGCTGCAGAAATGCTTCAGTAAGAAGGAAAAGGTATTCATCAGTAAATATGAATTGATGGGGACTTTGTTGGACCACTTCTATGATTTGAACGTTTTCAGTCTGGCCTTTTAGAAACTAAATTTAAGTGAAAAGTTAGTTTCAACTTTAGGCAACTTTTCAACATCTCTAACGCCACTCTCTGAAAAGGAAGGGGAGTTGGTACCTGTGAAATGTACAGGATGATGTTACCTTAAGTTTATAAAGGGGAAGGAGGTAATTTGTGTTTGGCAGAACACAACAGACCTATAAAGGGAGAATCATACAGTGCTATAAAACTATCAATTCTGTTGTAGGTGGTTTTTTCCACATTTAGTAAACTCGTGAATTTTTGTTCAAACTCATTTTTTTAAAGTGCATTATAGGCCTTTCTCAAGCATCATGACTAAAAGATGAGAATAAGTAATTCAGGGGAAAGTATTTATGCTTAAGTAGCTGGGCATGTTTTCATCTCAAAACTTAAAAGCTGCCAACTTACCCAGCAGCTCTGTTGTGCAACCTAATCCTTTAGTTCTGCATCCCAAGTGCCCCCCCCGACCCCTTCTAAAGCACACGAGGAAGAGAATTGCGGTAGACCCGTAGTTCGTCAGTGAGAATCTCGCATTTTCTGAGATTCACTAAAACAGTCCTTAAACTCCTTATGGAAAAACCTGTTCTAAGGTGAAGGCATCACATATTTTTTCTCTTTTATGCACTGTAAATCAGCAGCTTAAACCCTGAGGTCTCCAGGATGAATGCCAATGTCCTGTGCTATGTTGGCATTGTAGCCCGCCTTGAGTACACACTTGAGCTCTCCATTTCTGAGGAGCATCTTGAAGTTGTTGCCAAGCTTATCCATTTCATCTTCTCCTTTAAAATCCTCTGTTTCAAATTCAATGTTTCCTTCAGACTGTGGGCACCCAGATGGTCCTGCAAGATTTTGGTCCTCACAGAAGCTGTCTTGGAGAGACTTAAAATAGTTGCATTGTCACTCATGTATAATAGGTGTATGTTTATCATTTGGCTTGGAGTCCTGGAAAATTCTGTAAAAATTATTTCTCATTTAAACTGAGGCTTGAATGCCTAAACCACCATTACTAGTTAATATCATTTATTGAAGTTACAAAATGCAGTATATAGGAAACCTTCAAACCAGAGCTGCTGCCTGCCTTAAATACCTTTTAGACTGGCAGCAGAAAGCTAAAACATAGAACCACGCCCTCATACAGCTACTGCAGGTGTGAGAGCAAATAGCGATCTCTGAGATACAAGCAAAGTCTTTGTCCCTCAAGAAGTCCTTAAGGAAATAGATCACATTTTGAAAGACCAACCCAAATACCACAGAATTTCCTTCTGTTAAAGCTAAAGAGGACACGGATTATTTATTTCTCACTACTGACCTTTCCTTGTCCTACAGGCTGCATTGTTTCCTGCCTTTGTCTTTGAAAGTAGGGAGGAGAACTTTCCCATTAATACTGCCTCTATGCCATGAGTACTTGGTATGCCTTCTGTCAGATGGTCCATCTGCTAAGCTTTTAGTCAAACTTGGAGAAGTTGTTCTTGACATACGTTTATCTTCGGTGGTTGGTTCAGACTTGAGTCAAATAAGTATATATTTTGGTATATAGCTGTTGCTCTAATAAGTTACTACCACCAGCTTTACAAATCTCTTGTACAGTTTCATGACTATAATAACACTTCTTCTGTAAGATCAATGTAATTCCAAGTGGAAAAGTTCCTAATTTTGGTTGAATTGAGTTTTATGCATTGATGCAGCTTTGTGTATTTGGTGTGTGTGTTCTTGAGTTTTTCCATTTTTAAGGTCTGTGTCCATATACACAGGAAATAATTGTAATCTGGAACCTTATGGTTTTTCCCCTATAACTTTCAGAAGACTTTTGAGCCTCTTGCAGATTTCTTTTCTTCTTTTCTCTACAGAAGATAGCAGTTTTTGTATTAGATGTTCCTCCGTTAGAAAAGTTGTGAGTTCAGAACCGTGTGAGTGTATACATTTGAGTAAGGCAACTCTTGAAAACTCAGCCCAAGATAGCGCTTTTCAACCTTTATCCTTCGTGGATTTTGTACCCCAAAATTCAGAATGCACAAGATGACAACTGCAATCAGCAAAATAATTGTATTTTTTCCATACTAGAAAAAAAAACGAGGAGTAAATACTGTAAATGGATATCCCACTGCAGGCTGCTTGTACAGCTTACTTCCATGTTAAAGGCAAGCAGAGCCAGTTGTGCTGCCTCTGGAAAATTCCCTTAAGAGTGTCAGGAGAGTGTAGTGATGGGGTTTTGTGTTGTTTGGGAGAGAGGCCAAATGAAAGCCTCAACTTCAGCATTCTCTACTTTTGCAGCTGTCACTTTGTTTGTTGCTGATTCTACAGTGGTGAAAATGTAACTGCCCACTCAAAAATGTGTGTATGGATACATTTTAGAAGAATTGTATGTAGTGCCACGTTGCTATTCCATAGCTTTTTGTGTTATCTGGTGCCTTGTAGAAGCAGTGGTGATGTTGCCAGTATAAATGGTTTGCTACAATACTTTCTGCTGTTGTGTGTTATACAGCACTTTGTGTCTTGAATCGAAACAAGGTTTCCTCACACACTTTTGCCTGCAAATAGAGAGGTGAAATAAGTTTTTTTCCCCCACTGTTGTTCTAAGAAGTTTAATGACACCCAACTGTTTATGTTCAGCTTCTCAGGAAAAAACCTGGTTTTTGCTTATGCGTTGAGCTGGTGCTGAAATTGATTGCCAGGGAGTTATGGTTCTGAAATCAGTTGGAGGTGCCACCCTGCAATTAATTAAACCAATACTGAGTGTTTGCAGGCTCTCTTTAAAAAGGCTGTTTTGAGCAACTTTCAGTTGGTTAGAGTATCTGTGGCATTCTGGCTGCCCTGCAAGGCAGAGGTTTTAGTGATGTACTGGCAGCACTATTTATATTGCAGGCACCTGCCTAAAAAGGTGGAGTACAGCATGTCAGCTGTCCTCAGGGTTCCTTCTATGATGTGAAATTGGGAACAAGAGTGACTAGATGAAATAGGACTGACAGTGCTAGAGAAAAAGCTGGAATAATGACATTCGCAAGATCGGTTTTGTGAATTGAGGGATTGTCTGTCATTGCCCACTAGATTTAATATTTCAAGGCTGGCTTTAATGGAGCGTGATGAGCTGGGTAAGCACATTTTTCAAAATCTGTGAGCACTGGAGCTGTGGTCTTCACTACCTGATTACAGCCAGTCTTGGACAGTTAAATCGCTGAGCAGAGAAGGATATGATTATGTTCTGTTTAGTGAACATGTTGCAGAGTTCTGATTGTTTCCTTTAGTTGCTCAGTATGCCAGCTGTCTGGAGCATTTTATGCATTCACTCCTCGGCCTCACTTTGCCCTAGTCCTACCTATTCCTTGCATCACATACTACTTTAGGTACTGTCTCCTTGTGTTTCAACTTGACTTCAGACCACAGTCTCATCTTGGCTGCCTATTTGGTATGTTTCTCAGCTTCTCTTTACAGACCTTTGGCCCTGCTGCTGACTTTCTTCAGCAGATCGACTTGGTACAGCCTTTGACTTTTCAGATTTCCATGTATTTACTGAACATGAAAATATGTGGTGAGAGTAAAGGTCTGTGTAGCCTTGTGCTCTGTTTTCAGAAGTGGTTATGAAAAGACTACAGAGTTAGCCTTTTCTTGGTGTGTATTTTCAGCTTTTTACTGATGACTGAGAGTTTCAATTTCACTTAAATTGTTGGACTTAACCACTAGGGGCTTGATAGCTGGTGTCTCACAGGATCTTCAGTTGCTGTTTAATATTAAAACAAGACTTCTGTCAGCTTTTTAGTCCAATGTCTAAGAAAGTAAGGCTTAATATAACCACTTTAATAGGCTAATTCAATGGGCAGGACAAATCCATAGGAAGCTAAGATTTCAGTTGCCTCTTTCAGCATACCATAATTTTTCTTTGCACAGGGGTATGTTGCTGTTTGTGAGGCTGGTCATTTGTAAGGTAACTTGCCTTGTGTTCCTCTGGAACTTGGTAACATTGCAGTAGCTTGCTTTTGGGAAGGTTGTAACAGTAAAGCTCCCAGGTTCGCACTACTTGCCTGTACAGTTTTCGGATACAGATGACATCAGTGTAGTCTGATGTTTTCTGTCACACTGCCCGAAGAAAAATCTGTCTGCTTTGTCTGCTTGCTTAATTTCATGCCTTATAAATAAGACTCTGCTTGCAGCATGTACTCAGAAAAGAGCCTTGGAGTTTGGGAATTATCTTACTGATTCCTTGGCCTGAAATGACCTAAATTCTGTCATTTGGGCCTAATGTAAAAGAGACTTCCAAGTGAAGGCTGGGGATGTTGGATCTTTTGGTTTTCTTTACTTTATGTTTTTCTATGGAATAGTAATTTGCAACAGTAGGGCAAACTCAGGAGTAGCATCACTAAGAAGAAAACAATTATGATACCAAGTATGGTTTCCCTTGTTATTTTTATTGCTTGTTCTGTGTTTGTGGGGTTTTTTCCCCCTATTTTTTTTGTGTTAGTATTTTTGTGGTTTATTTTGGGGCTTTTTTGTTTGTTTTTACCTTCTCTTGGCAGTAACCCCAGCTGGCCAAAGATTGCTCCCCTGACAAGCATTGTTGTATAGATATTGTCTAAGAGCAGGCACATAGGAAAAAGTGCAACAGTAAGGTAACTTTTCTATTATGCTGTCTCCTGAGCTTTGGCAACTTGTGGGATAAAAGTAATATTTCAGAGGCTGGCTGAATGTTTGGGAACTTGCTGTGAGGTTTGACAGATTAGTTTCTCAGAACCTTCAGAACTGAAGGATTTTGGTGAGTTGCTGGGTAAACTTCCATTGGGTTAACACCAGAACTAGCAGCTTTTGCTGAGTACAGGACTGTAATTCCTTACACTGTTTTTTCTTCACACTTTAAGTACTGGCTGATCCATTAATGTAGCAAGTCTATCCTTGACAAAAGCAGATTATACGACTGGTGTCAGTGAACTCCTCTCCCAGTGGCTGGAAAAATGAAAACTGTATTTGGGGCAAGTAGGGTAGCTAATGTTTAGTGACTCTTGAACCTTCAAGTAAGATTACACGATACAAAAATTATTAAAAGGTATTTGAAGACAACCTGCTTAAATAAAGGGGCATGAAGCAGTACTTTTGAAGGTGCTTTTCTTTTAGTGCTTTTGGACATGGCAAAAGAGCTGTATGGGCTGCTTATTATTTTGAAAGTTGTCTCATTATTTTGAAAGTTGTCTTTGGTGTCCTTGTGGCAGACATGCATGGAGAGTATCTTGTGAATTGATTTCTGATTTTTGCTCATGTTCATTTTGTGCCTGGCTATGTATAAGAGGTTTCCCACTGAGCCAGGAAGAGGATGTCTGAGATCTAATTTGTCTGGTATGAGGAACACGCAAACAAGTGGCAGGCAACTGAGAAAATGAGCATGCTTTTTGTGTTGATACTGATTCTTCACAAAAAATAATATCAGTGTGTATAATGTCTTTGGTGGTGTACCTTTAGTGGAGCTGAGCAGTCATAGAAGACAAAAGCTCTAAAGACAGAGACAGTTTGACCCACAGGATGTCTTTTGGAAGCACTTACATAGCAGGGAGGTTCCTGCTCCTTTGCTGGGTTGGGAGTGGCTGTAGATTTTATGATTTTTGTGGAAGGAGGAAATGGCCTATAGACAGACACAGCTGCACTGTTGTAGAAAACTGTGCATAATATGTACCATCATGTTTTACATTATGTGTTGTACGTATTGATCTATTAAAAATTGAAAAAGTGCAAAGTGCCAAAATGGTGAAAACTGTTTTCCTCACAGAAACTTACTAAAATATTTCAATAAAACTGCAATAATTCAGCTGAATATTTGACTTTGCAGTGTAATATAGTAAAGTAGTTATGTTCTTCTAACAAAATTTTTGTCCAGAGAACTAATAGGGGGGTGCATGGAGCAGGGGGGAATCTTTTTCAAACAAAGAGAAAATAAAGGCTGGTTGCTTGTTCTTGTTTTCCCTCCTCTTCAGCTCTGATCAAATATATCCGACCAGTATTTGTGTCTCGGTCAGACCAGGATTCTCGCAGGAAAACTGTTGAAGAGATAAAGAGGCGTGCTCAGTCTGATGGTAAATGGCCACAGGTACTGTATTCTGCTACTCTGTAAGAGATGGTATTTGGCATTTCCAGGCTTTGGATATGCAGTTTACTTTTTTCATTGTGGGTGGCTTTAGATGGTTTGGGGTGGTGTGTGTGTGTGTGAAATTTCCCCACCCCCTCTTTCTAGAAGATAAAATGTAAGATTCTCATCTGTCTCTCATTGCATTGTGTTTCAAGGAAAACAGGGTAAGTACAGGGGTAGACAGCTTGTAAGTGGTGCTAAATGGACAGACCACAGCAGGTGAGGAAGTCCTCTAAGAAAAAAAAAAACTAAGTGCTCAGCAGAATATCTGGGAAGTATTGTGTGTTCTTGCCCTTTCCAAGATTTTTGGCACTGCCGTTTTTGGAGATGTGATACTGGGCAAGGCAGCCCAAGCAATTTGGATGTTCCAATAACCAGAGCACACCTCTATTAAACCACATGATGAAAGCATGGATAAATAAGTGGCTCAGGGTTTTTTTCTGCACCTAGAGTGTGACTATTTGTAACGTGCCTTGAAAGAGAGAAATGGGAAGTAAAGGATGACTGTTTAATATCTCAAATTCCTAGAAGCATGTGATTATTTTGCAAATTTGAAGCATTCCTGTGATTTTTTGAGATTAGGGTACTGTATGTTTTTTATGGGGTTATTGCTGCTAACAGTGGTTATGCCTGTGCATACTGGACTGCAAAAACATTATAAATGGCTGTAAACAGTGTGACAGGTGACACATAGCTTTTCCATCATGACTTTCATCATTAGGTTTCAAAGCAAGCTAGTACAGAGTGGGCAATAAAACTAGTAATGTTAATTCTAGTCCATTGCTTTGTTCCCTTATGATATGGATTTGGGGGGGGACGTTGTTTGTTTGTTTTTGTACAGTCTGCCCTCTTCTGCTGAATTGGTTCAGCTTAAGCATTTTTTGCTTTTTTTTTAGAATTCTGTTCAGGTATTTTCAGTCTCTGTCATTTGGGCATCTGTGCACGTGCCAAGTAATAGCAAAGAGAAAATAATGTCTTTTCTTAGCCTGTAAGCAGGTAGCCTGGGAGCAGGAATTTTGTTCTGGTACAAAACAGAATATGATATTTTTGCCAGCACCAAAACTTTTGGTGAAAATACTCATATACTTAACAAGTGTTTCTGGTCACTCAGTGTTCCAATAAATAGAATTATTATTGGAGAGCAAGAAAGAGGCAAATTCACAGATTAAAAAAAATATTTTTCCTGTTAAGGTAGAACTTTACTTGACATCTTTAGCACCACTTTTTTTTTTTTTTTTACTCTAACTGAACTGTTTTTCCCTGAGAACATTTTTGCTGTAATCAGTTAATGACAGCTTTGAAAAGATGTGTTTGTAAATAAATTCACATTGAAATAGTTCTTAAAAGTCAACTTTTTTTTTACTTCAAGATAATGATATTCCCAGAGGGCACTTGCACAAACCGGTCCTGTCTAATTACATTCAAACCTGGTAGGTATTACGCTCATTTCTCTGTTCTCTACAGAATGTTCTTGTATCTTCATTTTCTGAAATACCACTTGCATTTTAATTTGCTTGCAGAAGTTCAGTTAAAAATCTTGCAGTAGGGTGAAATTGGAATATAAATTTTCTGATGCTACAGGGAGATTGTATTTCTACCATTGAACAAAACAGTTTAGATAATTCCGGTTTTTTCTTGGCTTCTGAGAAGCATAGGAGCTGGAGGACTAATGTTTCTTACTGGGTTTTTGTTTGTGGTTGTGTCTTTTTGCCCTTTTTTTCCTTGTCCCCTCCATTTCCTATTTTGGGTCTGTCATGCAGCATTTAGATACTCACTGCTACCTTAAGCTTTATAGTGTATCTGTTTCAGGCTGCCCATTGTTTGTTGCTGTGTTGTATCTGGCTGATCCCTCTCTGACTCTTCTGTGGAGTTGCATTCTGGTGAAGATGACATGAAAACGTTTCCCATGTAACACTCTTACGGAGGTTGCCATTTTTTATAATTTTTATGTAACATCCATGTTCTAAGCTCTTTTCAGTAGTATCACCCTTTTAGCTTATCAGATTAGTAGAGAGTGTAACACTGAACATTGCTGCAGCTGTAAACTGCATTTCCAGTAGGGACAAATGTCAGTACTGCAGTAAACCACCAACCTTTAATGTAAACTTGCTTTTATCGTTAGGCAGGGAGATGGTCAGTGAAGAAGCTTCTGTGAGCAAGGCAGCTGTGAATGTGTTTTTTGACTCTTCCCAGTTTTCTGCCTGGTTTTGGGTCTTACTGTGTGTCTTGTATTTTGTTTGGCTTACAATTTAAATATCACTATTAGAATATCATGCAGTGAGTCAGCATTGTGGTTCCTTGCACAGATTCATTTGGCTGAAGGAATCTCAGACTTTTCTCTCAGCTCTTACCTTTTTTAAATGAATGAATGATGGTTAGGGAAACATCTACCTCTTCAGCTCTTTACTCTCCCTCTCTCTCCACTTGAATCCTGACCATGCTTTGAAATTTAGCCTGAATCCTTCATATAAGCCCTGATATCCTGCCCTCCCTCTCTGCCACAGACATTCCAGGCACCATGTATTTCTGCCTCAGATTCTCATTCTATCTTCCTCTGCTCTGGTCTAGTACATGCTGCTGTCTGCCTCTTGACTGCCTCACTTTTCCTACTGAAACCTGCTTCTGTATCCATCCAGCCTTCCAGAAATCCTTTGCCTCAAAATTCCTCACTTACATCACATTACTTTAGGTCTCTATTCAAGTTACTGCTTTCAGGATGCCTTTCTCCATTCTACTAACATGGCCTATGCTCCTTGCTCTTACTGCATGTTTTCTTGGTTTTGTGTTTGTGTTTAAATGGTAGTGTTGTCATCCACCACTCAGCTTTTGTCAGCTTCAGATTATTTCAAAAGCTGCTTAGACTGTTCTTCAAGACTGAGCAGAAGGTACTACTGGCCTCCAAACCTAAGGATTCTATTCAGACCACCTTCATTTAAAGATGTTTATACTTCATTAACAATTATTCCTTCTTTGTCTCCACAGTTATTTTGTAAAGCAGATGTTATGCAAAGAATACAGTGTACTTCAATTATTCAGTTCTTAATTTTAATTGGAGTATTAGTGAGACTTGAGTGAAACTCTTAATTTCTTCATGGGAGAAAGAGATGTTAAGAGAAGTCGTGAACAAGATAATCATGCTTACCAGATCTTTGTTTTAGAAACCAAGAAAATGCTTAGCAAATGAGATAGAACTTGTGCTGCTTATTTATCAGAACTGTACTTTTCACATGAACTGAAGCAATGCTTCTGTATAATAGCTCTAGTTCAATTTATAACTATTAGTTTTCCCATAGCTACAGAATAGAAGTGACATTAATTCTGTTATTTCAGAGATGATAAATTGCCTATAAATTGTTGTTGTTCAGATAAAAATAGAAAGCTTCTTTTGCATAAGAAAGCTTAGGTTCTTCACCAAAAATGCTGTGACAGGGAATTAACTTAACCATCTTGTGCATGCTCATATTTTTTTTATTCATTTATTGAGCTGAATTTGGTACTGAGCTTTGACTTGTGTAAATGACAATATATGTAAGTGGTAGAGGATAATTTAGATAATGTAAGCAACCATTTTTAATTACCTATCTGCTGAAAAGGTGGATATACATTGTCATTCTCCAGTACTTGCTTTTTTGGTTACTTTTGAGGCTACTTTCAGATCCTATTTTTTTCACAATCAACTAATTCCTATTAGTCCATTATTTGTATAACTTTTTCTTCTTTACCAAATGCACTATAAATGTCTAAATGCACTACTAAATGTCTTCTTTACCAAAATGCACTATAAATTAATTATGTGTCATATGTGCCTTCTAGGAGCATTTATTCCTGGGGTTCCTGTACAGCCGGTGGTTTTACGTTATCCAAACAAACTGGTAAGTCCAGCTTGCAGTGTAGTTGGAAATTTAGGGCATTTTCCTTTAAGTACATTGGCCCTTGTATAACCTTTTAGGTTTAAAATTCAAAAATTATTACTAAATTCTTATTAGTTAAGTGTTTATTCCTTAAGCCTCAAGCAATATAAGGAGTCTTAGCTGAGACAGTTTAAATGTTTCTTCTCTGAAAGTTGTTCAGGTTGTTACAAGAAGTCCTGTACAAATAATGAGGCAAATGGTAGTTTCTGTGAAGGATCTGTGTTCTTGTGTGCTCTCTATTCCTGCAGTGTGTGCTGGAGAGTTTTCTTAATGTCATTTATTGCTGGAAGATGTTTCTGTATCTCCTGCCTGTGGGGATGTTAGTCACGAATTTCTCTGGCTGAATTTATAGAATAATGTGCTGAGGACCTCTGCACCTTTATAAAGCATCATCTTGTCCATGTTTTGCATTCACTGTGCACTTGGCTATGAAATTAGCTAATCTGGACTAGTCCTCCAGTATAAATTATATCCAGGTAAAATGCAGATTAGTGTTTATTTACAATATCTGAAGTTTCTTTTTGAGCCCACTGGGGCTATTTTCATGTCCAGTCTGTCCCCTTTTGAAGTAGAAGTTATTTAGGGAGGGTGTGGAGAGTGTCAGAAGTAAAATAAGGACTACCTGGTCTCTTTGCTGATGTGTGTCACATCAGAACATCTCTGAGTAGCCCATTAACAACCCCTCCTTCTAAGGAAGGATTTTGTTTCTTGGTACCTGAGTAGCTTACAAATATTTCCATCCACTGTTCTTTCTGTCATTTACAGGTTGATATAAAACATAGGCTTGATTAAAAAAGAAAAGGATCCAAGCAAAGTTAATATACACAGACCACCATTTGCTCTTTACTGAGACAAGGTGTAATGGCAATCAAATAGTTGCAGTAACAAACCCAAAAATTATCTTTGCAGATGCTGTGACAAGGATAGCAGCCTGATATGCTTGCATACAAGTGCATTGTAGCAGGCTGCCTGGGATTTTTCATTACATAATTGTTATATTTTCAGGAAGGAGGATTCTTTTCTAAAAATAGTTTGAAATTTTGATGGCACTGCCATTTAAAATGGCAAATATGCTCATATATTATGTCATACTTAGTATGCTTTGTAACTTTTTGTTAATGTTAAGCCTATAACAATATAAAGCTATCAAATTTCATAAATATCGTCATAAATAAATATAAATAATATAAATATTTCATAAATATCGTCAAAAATCCAGGTGCATACTGAAATGTCATTATTGCCTGTAGTAAATAATATGCAATGTTTGTAAACCGATACTAAATGTTCCTAATGCTCTATTAGCAGAATTTTGTGAGCTTTTATCATTGAAGTAAAGCAATATAAATGTAAATGAAAATTTCCATGATTTTTTTGTGTTACTGCAAGAATGTCATAAAAGAAATTGTAACTATTTATGTAGATATCCATTGTGAGCTGGCATGAATTTGTGTATGAGACTTTACTTTTCCCTACTACCTTTAATTGCTGTAAAACCACTTAGTTTTCAGTGCCTTACTGAGTCATTTAACCTCCCATGGTCTACTTCCTAGAGACTTTCCAAAAGTCTAAGCATTAATGACAGGGGCAATAATTGCTATTACTGCTTGATTTTTACATTAGCTTGGGGGTTGCAGGAGAGTTGCATCAGAGTTAGAATGAGGAGAGGCAGAAGAATATGGTGTGATACATAAAGGTGAGGTTTATTTTGGTTAGGATATGGAGTTAGATTATTTTGTTTCAATCATTGAGCTAGTCTTATCTCAACCTACAAGGCAAGGCTTACCTTTTCTTCCTGATTCTCCTGGCCACCCCAGGGGAGGAGGAGTGAGCAGGCAAGCATCTGCGTGGTACTTAATTGCCCGCTGGGATTAAACCACAACACATGTAAGAACAGAGTAAGGAAAGAATACTGGTTTTCATACACTAAGACACCATTTTTAACAAACTTTAAATGTCTCTGGCTTCCTATTTGTTGTCTCATTTGACTGCTGCATATAATTTTAGGTTTAGAAGGGAACTTCTTAAGATCTTTGCTTAGCCAGTGAACTCCAGATATGCATTGTGTGCAGTGACCCCACGCTTTTTGCTTGAAGTGCCTGCTCGGATCTACGTTCAGAGCTTTGAGTTCCGCAGTACAGATGAGAACAGTCTTGGATTTGAGTGCACCTGGCTGTTTGGGGAGGCTTTTTGAGATCAGAGCCTGGGGTGAATGTAGTAGGTGTGTGCACTCTGACATGTTTGTTTCATTGTAGTCTATTCAAGAACTAGGGAAAGCACTACCGTTCTGCAGTGGGCTGAAACATGGCAAAAGTGAAGCAGTAAATTCAGTTTTTTTCTAGCAAATACAGCTGGTTCTGGTTGCTGTGAAGAATTCTCTGTTTGATATTTTTTATAGTCAAGTTGCTCCCTGAATAACAATCGCCTTGGGCCTTGTGATTATTTGCATTAGATGACATCTCTGGTCCTGTATCAGTGCTTTTGTATTTTAGTGTATTGCTCTTCTTGATGCATGAGCAGAAAGACATTTTAAGACTTAAAATGTTATTTAGACCTGATATTCATAATTTGCTACTGGTTATCTAGATTGGTAATATTTTGAGGATTGGATGCCTGAGAGCTATGACCTATACTCTAATTAAAAAATTAAAATAAATGCTCTGATGTCTTCACCCATAGGTTCTCTACTGCAATCCTTTGTACAATTTTTTACATTTATTTTCTTTATTTCTTCATTTGCATTTTGTGTCAGAGTGCTGTTAGTTATGAAATTATGAAAATATGTAAACTATATACCTGTTTAAGTATCACAGAGCCATTTAAAATGTATTTTATGTCCAAATGTCTTCCACAAGTAACTGTGCTATTTGATAAGAGGTTTGGCAGCAGCTCTTGTACAGTTTTGGTATATCAGGGTTAACGGAACCTTTAAAAACACAGCCAATCTCCTGTTTGAAGGTTGGCGTGTGATTCTCAGTATCCTCTTGTGTCAAATACAAACTTTGTGGAGGATGGCTTTTCTCCCTGCTTCCTCCTGTGCTGAGGGGAAAAAACAGAGGGGATAACATTCAAGGTCAGGTTGGATGGAGCTCTGGCCAACATGATGTAGTTGAAGATGTCCCTGCTCATTGCAGGGGAGTTGGAATAGATGGCCTTAAAAGGTCCCTTCCAACCAAGCTGTTGTATCATTTCATGTACTTCCACACAATTTAAAGTATTCATTACTTAGATACAATAGTTTCAAAGTGTACTCAGAGTGCTGTCAAGGTGCATATTGTCCAGAAGCGTAAGCTCGTAGCTGTGATAAATATAAAAGGTAACTTAGCTATGTAAGGAAAATCCTACTTCCCTTTGTCTGCTTGTTGTTTTTACCATAAAAATATTGGTTATGCTGGTAGGAGTCTCCTATAACGTAAATCTGCCTCTTTGAGATCAGAATTCTGTTTTCTCCTAGATAGCATTTCTAGCCATTATCCCTGGTGCATCCTGATATTTTGACAAGAAAAAGCATGCCTGTCTGCTATGACACTTGCATTGGGAATTCCTTGCAGGATTGTTGATAGATAACATGGCTTACTTGAGTTTGATTTGCCAGCTAGCCAGCCTGAGGCCGGATTCTGAAAATACCTATGCACTGTTCAGTGGTCCAGATACTTCTGTGGAACTCACATTTTTCCTTATCTCCCTCTGTGCTGTTGCAGTTTGGAGAGCTGCGTTGGAGATATGTAGTGCTTGGTGTTCTTTAAGGCAGATCTAGTCTCTAGATAAGCTATCAGCTATCTACACTGGTTTCTCAGGGTTTGTAATGAAAGTTCCTTGTGGAAAAACAACAAATCCCATAATGTGTTTACTTGCAGTGTTATTGGAGACATCAAAATAGCCAGAAACAGTATGACAGTAGAACTATCCACATTAAGGTTCTAAGAGACTACTACATGGAAATGGGGTTTTTTAATGCAGATAAATTGATTGCTACAGACAGATTCATCCTTTATCATATTTTGTTTGATTGAAAATAATAGTTAAAAGTCAAGTTTTACATTTTTAATAGCTCTTTATGACATATTGACCTTATTCTCCAAGCTGTTGTTCTGCATCACAGTAATTGTATTTTTCACCTTTTATGGATGGGTTTGTTTTCTTTTATTTTTACTTTTGATAGCCTTTTGTTCTAAATAGTAATTAAAACTTGAGTTTAACTTGAGTTTTCATGGTCATAGCACATGTGAACCCCTGAAATCTCTGGAATGGGTTTGGATGGTAGCATAGAACTGAACTGGGAACATTTTCAGTAGGTTGAAATAAATACCTTTCTGATCTGGTCTTTTAGAAACCTGAATTTAATGACTCCTCTTGTCTTTACACTAATGACTTGAACTCTTTTTCCCAATTAGAACAGAACTAATTTCCAAGTTTTTAGGTTCTTACTTGTACACTTAGGTCTCGTCTCCAAATAGTGCAGGTTTTGTCCTGTGCTGTTTCTTAGTTTAAAATGTGATGACTTTTACTGTCATATTCCTACCTGTTATATATTTCTTTACAGGTCTCTGTTCCCTTTTCACTATTTGCATCTTGTTCACTTCTTTTACTGCAGTTTGTCCTCTCTTAGAGTTTCACATGCTGTTCATTTTGGCCATATAGCTGTATAAAAGGTGGGCTGATTCCTAACAGGGTTAAGGACTTTTGCAAAGAGCATATAGAAGTTTCCATGAAAACTTTTTAGTCATACATTGTCAGTTATGCTGTGTGCAATGTAAAAAGTTGAAAGCACAATAATTAATTGCAAATGTCACACTTCTTTTCTCAGGACACAATCACATGGACATGGCAAGGGCCAGGAGCGTAAGTGGTTTATGTTTTATTGCTTTTATCATTGCTTCTTCAATTAGTTTTTATTTATATGACTTAGATGCATATATAGTCAACCAGTTGCTGGTTATTTGATTATTTGTTGAGATTAATTTATCTTTTATTTGTTATTCTCTAATTATGATAATAGTCATTAAGAGGAATCCAGGTGTAAACAATGCACTTCTGGTGCTATGATTCTGTTGGTTTGCAGAATGAATTTTAGGTTTTTATTTCAAATTTTTTTTTTTTTACCCAAGTGCCTGAAGTACAACAACTTGCTTCTGCTCTACATATTTTATTGCCTGCAAGTTGATTTGATATCTTACTGTATAAAATCTGTAGGGCTGTTGTCTGACATTGGTCTACTCTCACAAAGAGTCAACCCGCTCAAAGAATTTGGAGATACTATTCCATTATCTTGTCGGAATATAATTTCAACTTTTTTTTTTTAAACAAAATGTTATTCTAGAGATTCTTTAGCAAATCAATGTAATGTGAAATATTAAATGAAGCAGTTCTTGCTTGTTTAAAAAAAAGTTTAAGCATTATTTTCATGTTGGGATTTGAGTAGAAATTCTAAAATGTTTAGATGAAGATGAAAACAACAAATTTTGAACCCCAAGTAAAGGGGAGTTGGCTTCTATGGTTAATGCTTTGTATTGTTTTGAATGTCCCCCCTGAGATTCTATATTGTAGTAGTAATGAGGAAACCATGGGGATTAGCCAAGATTCAAGTAATTTGGAATTTTGTCAATTAGTTCTGTGCTTGAGAACCAGGTCTAATTAAGGACATGATCTGGAGACTTGAGGAAATCATTGATCACTTCCAAAGGTTCAGCTTACAATTAATTTGTCACTTTGGAAGTAGATGAGTCCATGGTTGTGTATAATATAAATAGACACTGCAGCATTTGCTGCATAAAGGGATTTCTGTTCTTGTGAGCTACTACCTCTTCCCTTGTATTTGCACTGCAATTCATGTTAAAAAGTAACTCAGCCATAGAGGAGAAAAGTGAGTAGCTTACTTCCACCTTAGTGTCCTAACTGAGGAGTCAAGAACACATAAAAGGAGAAAGAAGGAAGAAACTTGTAGGTGTGTTGCCTCAGATCACTGTAATGTCTACAAAACCCTTATTCTGAAGTGTTGACCTCTGCTAATAAAATTAAATTAAAGCTGAATCAGAATCTGCAGCAGCATGTGATGTTATACAAATTGAGTGGGTCAGTTTAAATTACAGCTTTGCTTAATTAGGATTAATTCTCCTGAGTGACCTAAAATGTATTTATGAGTCTTAGCAGAAAATACTATTAAGACTGATACATTTGCTGAGAAAAGAAGCCTGTATCTTTTCTGTCTTAGTGTTAGCCAAAACTTAATCTGGAAATGTTCCTGTATCTAGGATTATTCTGTTTAAAGATGCTGTAGCTTATAAAATGGATTGAAAACTTGTCACATGCAAAGTTAAATACTTTCTTACACTTACTAAAAGTAATGTTTTTACTACTTTGAGAGTATTCAGAGCAGATCATCTGAGTCTACCTTGAAAACAAAGAATGACCATAGTATACAGCTTGAATTTCCTCTACATCAGACTTGAGTTAGATACAGGTTCTATCAGTTTTAAATTTTTATTAAATTCAAGGTTTAATCTTTGAGGTTTACAGAGTTGGCAGAGAGAAAAGTTTACTTGTAACTTACTGGGGCTTTTTAATGCTCTTGAACAAGGCCCTAGAAACCAGACTTTCATGTTTCTGTCAGGGACATAAACTTCAAATCACAGGCTCCATTGTTGTTCTTGATTCTTTTCTTCACTTTAATGTGTTGGAAGCTAAAGAGAAAGGAAGAGGGGAGGGAATGTTTTGCAGCCCTACATGACTGTCTGACAAAATGAGTAGGGTTTTGCTTCTAGGAGCTGCCCTTTATCTGTATGAGAGGATTTTGACCAGCTGTCCCCTCACAATGATTGACTGCTGTAACTACTTAGATACCGTATAAAAATGTGGCTACTAACACTGCTCCCTAATTTAGGTTTACTAAATCCTTTCCTGGATTTGAATCTTAATGCTTTCTAAGGTCAAGTTGATTCCAATTATCGTGTATCTTAGGCTATTAAAACACGTACTGCATTTCATTAACAGACTTTGGAAGTATAATGATTCCAAACTGAGGTAATGATAAAATCTCAGTAGTTACATAATTAATCTTGTCAGCTCTGTGCTGAATACAGCATTTTTCTGAAACAGACTTACTCTTCCTTTAACACATTATGCATATATTACCTTTTACTGTTTGTCTTCCTGTTTTTGACTATTTTTTAAGATGCCAATTCAGTGTAAGCTACTTTTGTTCCACCTTACAGAATGTAACATGTAGAAATACTTTCAAAGGCCTTTTCTGTTAATTTTTATCTGAATATGATCATACCTACAAGTAGGAATGTTATGTGAAGACTTTGGAGCATAATGTACTAAGGTTTCACTACATATAATTTCTTTTTTCCTCCATCCTTCCCTATCTTTTTCCCCTTCTAGGTTTGAAATTCTGTGGCTTACTTTATGTCAATTTCACAATTCTGTGGAAATTGAGGTCAGTAAAAAAAAACTCACGTGTATTCTGAGCAGTTGCAGAATACATGGTATTGTACTTAATTCTGCAGTAAAAGTTTGCATTCAAATCTTGTATGTATGTCTATAAAAGCAGGTTAAGATACCACTTATATTTTAGACAAATGGCTTCTATATCTGAAAATAGTCTAAAAATGGAATAGCAAAATACAATTTTCCAGTTGGCATAAGACTTATTTTCTTACTGATTGGAATTGAGTAGATAAATCTCGGGCTCAGTTTAAAGAGCCTTTTGTGAACAAATTTCTTGTCTTTTAATGGCCTGATTGCTGTTTCAAGTAGTGTACCAACTTTGTATGTTAGACATTCAAGTGTGTGAATGCTGATGTACAAACTAAGGACTGTCTTGTAGAGAAAAATTGTAGGTGGTTTCTTATAGGCCTCATAAGTTATTTAATGTCTGGCTAATTTTTTTATTAGGCTGCACTGTTCAGAATGTGAAACTGGAAAACAAAAAGAAAATCAAACTATATTCTTAACTTTGTTTTGAGGAAAATACTGTAATTTTAAGGCTGAAGACTATTGTAGGGAAAATGTGGAAACAATTAAAGCCTTTCCATTCAATTTCTTGTCCTTATGCCTTTTACACAGAGTAATTACATTTTTGTGGACAATTACAGTATTTGAAAAGTGTTATATAGGATAGTTGACAGATGTTCTGCAATTCTTTTGCTTTTTTAATAATGAAGCAGCTATTTAGCTCTGACAGATGGAACTGATGGAAGGGTAAATCAGTAGGAAGAACTATTGCATATTTACATACACTGTGTTACAATAGTAACATATATTGCATGCTAATCACTGTACTTATCATTGCTCTGTTTGCTTATTTATGCAATCAGTTATTCCCAAAATCAATGAATGCACAAAATACCAGCCTCTTAGTAGTTGTATGTGTTGTAGAAAATCATGGTTTGTGTTACCAACTTAGTTGGATAAAAAACAAGTGTTGGAATAGTGGCCTGTGTTTTGCAGAAGGGCCAGGGAGTGACTGCCTCGTGCAGGGCTAAGACAAACCAGCTGGTTGGCAGGATTTTTACCCTTTCTCAGAAAAACAGTTTTCTGCCCTAGGCAAGCAAAATGGGTTCTTTCACACAGGAGTGAACACTGCTGAGCTGTCTTGATTTTTGAGGCAGCAGCTGCTAGCAGATGTTGAGTTTCTGTAGCTCTTAGAGGTCTTGCATAACAAGCTATGATCTTTGGTAGTTCTTGGGGAAAAAAAGCAAACTAGTGACCTTCTGAAAAATTCCATACTAAAGCAGGAGTTGGCAGAGGATAGAGGAGCAGACTTGTTTGCAAGGTTGCTCTCAAGTATGAGGCAGAGTACTTGAGAGCTACTTGTTGAATCTGGTTTTGTAAGGAAGTGCAGTGAGTACTAGAAATGTAGAGGAAAAATTAGTTGTTCTGTGTTCAAAGTCTCATTTTTCCCCTGGTCTCTGAAGCTTGTTGGTTTATATTCCTGCTCTGTTCCATCAACACAGAGATACTGGCAAATACCTACCAGCCTTGATACCACAGTTAGGGCCGATGATCCGGTAACTCAGGGAGACGTACTACAAAACAACTTTAGTGGTTTTTTCATTAAATGATAGCCAGTAAGATTTAACAGCCAGCAATCAGGGTCCAAAGTTAGCTAGTCTGGGCTTCCCTGCATATATTGTATGTTCTGACATACCATGTGTGTCATCCAGTATGTGTATTGAGAAGCAAGCATCTATGTAGGTTTTATAATAGGTTTCTGTAAATATTGGCCCATCCACCCATCCTGTACTTCGAACTGGCATGCTGGCAGTGTTGTGAAGAAGAAAGGATATATGATCATCTGCACATGTGACTTGTTTTGGCTCATGTCTGTTTGTTTTACTGATCTGTCAACTTCAGTGTTCATACATCCCTGACAGTCTGCAGCAGCTGAGAGTTCTTCTCTTAGTTTTGTTAGTGATGTTGAAATGTTTATGCTATTTATGTCATAGAACACCTCTGAAATCACCTCATATTTAAACTTGTCCTGTGTTTGGACAAATGACTTGATAGCCATTTGCAACTCAAATAAATGGAATGAGGTCTGGAAGTTGAAGGAACAGTCTTTCCATCACTGTTAACTTCACAGTCTTTGTGGTTCTGTATATTACATGAGGCTGGTGTACCTACTAGCAGTGTAAACCTAGAAGACAGGAGACATATGTTTTCAGCTGCAGTGGTGCATATAGGGAAAACTCCATCAAAACGCAAAATAAATTCAAGATTTTTCCATTATAGGAAACAGATGAATGTCTAATGGCAGTGTTGGGGTACTGCTGATCATACTATTATGTATTTTTAAAAACACAGCTAGCTTCATGTTCATTGAGAAGTATTTGCTGAAATTATAAACTTTATATAGGTTCCCCAGTTGTTAGTCTCTATTTTAAAGACCAGTGTGAAATCTCTGGATCATAATTCCCATTTTTCACTACCGATAGGTAATCATATGTACGATTATATTTAATTAAAAAAAAAAAAGCTTCTTGCAGCTTTTTTTCTAATCCAGAGGCTTTACACAGGATTGTGAGCATTTTGCTCACTTAGTGCATAAATTATCTCATTGTGCTGCTCTACTAAGAGTTGTCTGTCTGGTACTGAGTAGGAATGGTGATCAGTGATCCCTTCTCGTTCCTCCCATCTGAGAAGTTAGTTACTTGGCAGAACGAAATGTTTTGAAGGTTTTTATAGGTGAGACTGACCATGATATTGAGGCTTATGTAATTTTTCAATGGACACTTAAAAACAGCTTAAAATGCTGGAAGATCTTTTAATGTAGGCTGTGCCGTTCTCAAAGCTGCCCTTTCTGTTGCAGGTCTGGTTTAATTTTACACTTTCCAGCATCAACTGTTCTGTGGTTTTCTGGTCATCTGTATTCATATTTTTTCTTTCAATGGAGTGTTAATGGCTGATGTACAGTTTGAAGGGAAAAACTTTCAAAACATCCAACAACAGAAAATAAAAACACTTCTCATGTGTACATATGATTTCAAAATGTGCAAGGGGAACAGTAAATACCTGATGTCCTTAAAATTTGGCTTCTTAATATTTAAGCTATAGGACAATATTCCTTTGGCATCTGCTTTTTTGGTTATCTGGAAAGAGCTGAACAATACAGGATATAAGAGAAAGGTTTATGCAAGAAAATGCTACTACTTTAAATTATTTTAAAATTCCTAGTCCCACTTAGGAAAGGAAGATAAAACTCTGCTTGGGTTCCATGAGGTAAGAAATGAGCAGAGTCAATGTTTTGTGAATTTCTAGAGGTATGACATGTACTTAAGCATTTAAGAGTTTAATTTTTAATATTTTCTGTAATCTTAGTATAATTTGTGAGTAACAACAAGCTGTATACGATTTTCACCATAGTGGTGTAAGAGATTGTTTAAAATGTGTTAAATATTTTTGGTATAATTCAGTTCTCTGTATGCAGTTTCTACCCGTGTATATTCCTTCAGAAGAAGAAAGAAAAAATCCAGTGTTATACGCCAATAACGTCAGACGTGTAATGGCAGAGTAAGTATGTTGTAATACTGAATAAAAATAGTTGTGTGATTTTAAGTTTAGAGTGAAGAAAATATCACAAAATCAAGTCAGTGTGGTTGTCAGCCTACAAAGAACCTTGTAGTCTGCAGGAGTGTCTGAAAGACCTTTTACATAGCAGTTGCCTTCCCCTCTGAGGAGGCCAGGGAGCCACAAATACAAAAAAAGGAGTTGATGGGTTTGGGATATTTTTTTCTTGGTTGACTGTTTTTGGTTTTTTTTAACATGCCTTCATATAACAATCCAGTTCTGCTTGCGTTCTGCTTGCTCCAGTGGGTATTTAGTCTTTTGGGGGACAGGTATGGTTGAATCTTAGGAAAGATAATAATGTAACTGAATTTTGTGCTATTGGGGTTGCATTTTAAGCTGTAACTGTTTTAATGAGGTTAAGAATAGTTTCATGTATTCGTTGTTAGCCTGTGGCTATTTCAAATAGTAAAGCGCAGGAAAAGCCACTTTCATTGGAAACAGAGGACTGATACAGTGCAAATTAATTGGAATTAATGTGATGACACTTAAAACACTTCTCTATAGGGTATAATAAAGGCAACATTTAATACTTTCACTCTTTTGTTGCATTTTTTATTAACGTCTTTTTCGTTCATTTTTTGTCCTTTCAGTAAATCTTCCATTAGTCAGTAGATAACTCTTTTTCGTATTTACAGTGAACCCTCAGGCCTGTGATCACAAATAAGTCTTGAGAGGTTTATGAATCTTCCTAATCCTGATTTTGAAAGAACTTTTGAAATCTTAATATCCTTTGTGTAACTTCTCTTCCGTTTCCAAGTTTCTGATTTAAGCCAAGGGCCGGTTTGTAGGTAGTGACTGAGAATTTTCCTCTGGTTGAGCCCAGGTCTGTGAGTTTCCTTAAGGATGTTGGGATGATAATAGAACAAAAAGATCCATTGTACAAAAGGACATTTCTCACTAGAGAAAAGAACAAAGGGACCTGTTTAAATCATCCTGTCTTAGAGTAAAAAATCTTTGAGGCACTGGCCTCAAAGACTTTTGTTGTTAATTAAATCACCTGTCAAGTATTGTCCTCAGACTTTGTGTAGAAGGCCTGTTACTAAACCTTCATTCTGAACTCTGCTCCAGTCAGATAACAGGATTGTATGCTATAAGGAGAAAGTTTGAAAGCCTGCAAAAGTTTACAACAACTGGCATGTCAGAAGCCGTCCCTTCTAAGTGCGCTTGGGAGGAAAGTCATGATTTTGTTTCTCCCTCCCACCCCTGAAGAATTAGGCATTTGGGGTAACAGAAGAGGGAAGCAGACCTAAAGGGAAGACTGTCAGAATGAGAGATGTCAAAAAAGACTTGCTTTGGGATGAAGCAGGGGCTGTAGATGCTGTGTTGATGTGAATGGGAAGATAAATGTGTTTGAGTATCAAAGTTTTGAAGTCAAAATGCAGATGGGAATGAAACAGAATTTTGATGCCTGGATACCATGAATAACTCTAGACCAGTTAACATCAACATAGTTAAAAATTATTTACTTTTGACCACTTCCAGATGCCTTCTTCTTGTGGCAGTTCTCCAGACTTACCCAGTTTATTCATGCAGCTTTTGGTACAAGAGATTCCAGCTCAAATGCTGTCAGACTGTTCTGGAGCTGTAGCAGTTGCAACTCAAGTACCTCAGGTGCTGTTTGGTCCTAGCATTGCATTCTGCATTGCTGGACAAAGGACAATATTCCTGCTTCATCTAGATTTGTCTTGCTTTTCTTGAGGATTGTCAGTGGCAATGTAGCATCTTGTTGTCAAGAGGTCATTTCACGATCTGTTTAGATGTCTGCTTACCCCTCTTCGCCTTCATATTTCTCTGGCAGAAGAGTGTAATCCTATTGGATATTTCACAGCATCGAAGGTGGCAGTCTCGGGTAATAATGTATTCATTAGTCTAGAACCAGAGTTGTGCAAGCCTTGTGTCTTGCTCCTGATTTCAAGGGGAGTTGATAGAAGATGCTGAGTGCAGCAATAGATACAGTTTCCACTCTTGAAATTGTTTGCCTTTACAATAATCTTGATTTGTGAATGACTTCTATTTAGCATTGAACAAAGCATTTGACAAGATGTCTGTATCTTATGCTGCCTCTGCTTGTTGACTCTGTCAAGAATTTTTGGTTTACCCATATTTGACTAGCTTTTTTGTGGGCAGCCACAGATGGGAGTGATGGTGGTCTCTCGATACTCCATTTGTATATGTAAGTGAACACAAACTATTTCATGAAGGAGATGCTGTCATTCGCAGAGGTTTGCTTCTTTAGGACATTAGTTTCTTGCACGTTGAATGAACTTACTTGCCCAAAAAGTGAAATCCAAAGTGTGCATGTGTTATCAGAACTGGAATTACTCATACAGGATAGCCACTGCTGCTGAACATGCTTGCCATCCTTTGGGTCATTTTCTTAATTTGCACAAAAGGCACGTGCAGAATAGATTAATCTGCTGTTTAAAAATATGGTCCCTACTTATCCCTCAACGGTATGCTTCACATTTGATTTTCCATACAACCTATTTTGAGTGAGTCTGTCTTGTTTGGTCTTTCTGGCCTTGTTCTGACTACTACCCAGTTTAATCCATGCCCATCTCACCTACAACATGCTATCAGGAGCTGTGTTTAGAGGCACTTTCAAATCACTGAAAATGTTGAGTGCTTTTAGATATGGCAACAGTCCAGGCCAGTAAAATCAATAAATAAAATGTGCTGTCCTGAGTTTTAATTCACTTCATGTGTTCTTTATTGCTCTAACGAAGTTCTGAAACCACCCTACTTCTAAGTCATGCCATGTAGGTAAATATTATATTGCCTTACTTTTGTATTACTTGAGCAAAATCATCGTTTTGGTCTTCATATGTATAAGCTATTCTGTTATGTTGATGGTAGTCAACATGGGTTGTTTTGGTCTGTTAGTTCACTGAGTTCCACAGGCTGAGGGAGCTGGGGTTGTTAAGCCTGGAGAGAAGGAGACTCGGGGACCTTATTGCTCTCTACAACTGCCTGAAAGGAGGTTGTTCTAAGTTGTGGTTTGGCCTCTCTTCCACCACAACCAGTGATAGGATGAGAGGAATGGCCTCAAGCTGCTCCAGGGAGGTTCAGGTTGAACATCAGGAAGAATTTCGTCATGGAAAGTGTTGTTAAATATTGGAATGGGCTGCCCAGGGAAATCTTCAGGAAATGACTGGACATGGTGGCACCATGGTGTAGTTGAAAAGGTAGTGATCAGTCAAAGGTTAGACTTGATGATCTCATAGGTCTTTTCCCACCTAAAAGTTCTGTGCATTGTTTGGTTTTCAGGCCATATACAAAAATGGAGATGAGAAATACATTGTGTGCTCTGTTCATTTCTGTGAATACCATGAGTGTGGCAGGTGGAGAACATAGTCACAGAACAGGGTTAACTGTGCAGCTTCTTGCTACATTTATTTTCTCAAGGAAGAAATAATTTTTTTAAAGTTAAGTAATACTTTGCAACTATCTGGTTTTGAACTGGTTTTTGAATGCTGACAACACGAGGAGAACATCCTTTGTTTTTTACCCCTTGAAGATTTGTGATGGGCAAGTCTACAAGACCAACAATTGCAGAACCCATTTTCAAACAACACCAGGGAAAAATACAGCTGTTGGCAGCTTCTTTTTCTGTCTAAAAATTAAACCATTATGAGATAATAGATTCCTCATGTGAACTTCAGACTCATGACTGGACCTTCTTTTGCTTGGAGAATGTCACAAAGTAGTAGTCTGAGGAGAGAAAAGGGACTATCTACTCTGGCCTTCCAAAACTAAATAGTTGACAGTTCTTCAGCTTGGGAAAGGATGGGAAAAAAAAAGTGGAGGGTTGTTTTGAAGGTCAGGAAAATCATGAGTGTTCTGGAAGAGCACAGTGAGGGAAGTCTTACTTTTCATAGCGGAAGAGATGGAAAGCACTCAACAGTAGATCAGCTGAAAGTAAACGGAGTAAGTCTTTAAAACATGCAAAATTGTGGCATTCATTACCAGATAGATAAAATCACTTCATCAGAGCTGAGATTTACTGTAAAAAACCTGTGGTTAGTGATTCTAAAGCATAGTGGTACAAAAGGTCTCTAGTTTGAGAAGTTCCTGTACAGATGACTACTAATAAGTGGAGTTATTTGTCCACTGTGTTTTGTATGTCTTTTTGCTGAACATCCGATAATGAAGAAAAATACCAAATTAGATAGAATTCTAATGTTTTCAGCACCCTATAAAGATTATAGTTGATTTAAAGGGGATTTTTTGAACAGCCTGTGAAATAGTCTCTTGATTAGTTCACAGTTCTGCTTATTAACAATGTAAAACATTTTGAAAATGTTTTTGTTGAAATGTAGATTCAGAATGTCACAATATTGCCTGTACTATTTTCTCTCACTTTGCATAATATTCCAGCAGTCACATTCTGTTTTATGTTTGGCATTTTGCTTGCATAGTGGATTGGTATGCAGAAAATGAGGAAGTTAATAATTCATTTTATATTATGACTGCACAAATGTTAGATATAGGGAACTGTTTGGTGTAAGACACCAGGATATAACAAGTAGAACTGTTGTGTTAAACAGATTGGGTTTGCAGGAAAGCTTTTGGGTTTTTGTTTCATTTGGGTTTATTATTTTCAAGTGACTCGCTGACTTTGAAATTTTATGTAGTGTGGTATCATGACGGGTAAATAGCCAGCATCTCAGGGAGGGCAGGGAAGGAAAAAGTCTCAAGGTATGTCAAGCCAGACATTTGTGTCAGGCCATATAAGTCTGCTGAACTTTTTAAAAGGCTAGGCTCACATTAGCTGACTGCAAAAGCAGAGGTAGTTTGAAGGAAGGAGGGAAAATGCTTTTAAATGAAGATATAGGAAAAGTTGTTTCATTTTTAATTTATTAAAAATATGGGGTTGTACTTGTGATTTGCATCTCAAATTGAAATTATCTTTTTTCTTTTTCTTTTTTTTTTTTCCAATTGAAGTAGAAAAATATTGTCCTGGAGGATAAGTTAGAATAGTTTGATAACTGGTTCTGTAGAAAATCCTGTGAGTTGCAGTTGTACCAAGGCCTTACAGTGGACTCTAATATGCCAGACTTTATTCTAAGAAATTAAAAAATTCACAAGTCTTAGCATAAATAATGAACTTTATACGTTTCTCAGCTTCAGTTTCTTCAACATTCTGAGCTGAAATCAAGGTCCCTTAAGCTGCTAGCCCTTTATAGCTTGTGATTTGTCTTCTGAACTCAAGAGCCCCTTGAACTCTATCTGGCCTTGGTTGATTCTATGGTTGACCTTTGCTTCGAGCGAAAGTGTTTCTTTCCTTCCTCACTTCTGATCTTTGTTGTTGTGAAAGTCTGGAAGTATATGTACCCTGTTTAAGTTCATTTGTTTTGGTTTTTTTGTTTTGGGTTTTTTGGGGGGGTTTTTTTGGGTTTTTTTTTTTGGTTTTTGGGGTTTTTTTGTTGGTTTGTTTGTTTGGTTTTTTTTTTTTAAGTCCTGCAGCTGGAAAATTGCAACAGGTGAACAAGAGAAGCTGCTTTTGTCTTTCTCAATCCTATTTTGTGTATGTGTTGACATTGAACATACATGTAGGTATTAATTGTAATGGGGATTTTCCTGTACTGATAGCGATACAAGTCTGGCCCAACTACCACCCCTTTTGTAAGGGGTGCACAATGCTATAAAAAGATGCAGGTTGTGTTTTCCCCTTGTGGTTTGGCTGAGTCTGAAATGACCCCTGCTTTTGGTTGGAATTTGTTTTGTATCTTAAGTTTCGTTTCGATTTTTTGTTGATTGTTTGTTTTGGGGTTTTTTTTAATTCCTCTTTGGCTAGGCTCCTTCAACATATTCAAGGACCATTATTTAGCAGTTATTTAAATCTGGCATTGGTGCTGGGCTGGCAGTCAGTTGAGTGCCCTGATTTTTCCTAATCATCTTTTGATGTGTTGGAAACGCATCTTGCTTTTGGTTTTAAGAGGCTGTTGTTTCTTGCTTTGGCTTGTCTTATGGTTATGTTTTAACTTGTCCATCTTCTCTGTTTCACTTGAGAGAACACTTGGGTTTCTTTTGTTTCTTTAAAGTCTCTTTATTTTAATTGCCACCTTTAATCAGTTTCAATGACACTAATTTTTTTTTTGTCCTTTTGGAATCTTATTTGTTAAGTGTCTTACCACTTCTCCTGATTCCGGAATATGTCCAACAGAGGAACACTTTACTCTTTCAGTTTGTTTTTTTAACTTATTTTTAACAAGCTTCCCTTTTTGTGTGTAGTTCCCCTGTGCTTCAGCTGATCACCTCCAAGTTCCTGTATTTTTGTTACGTGCTTCACCTGGTGCAGCCTGGAGAACTGATGAATTTTGGTGTAAAGTGCTTGGCTGGGCAAGATCTTTGTTTATTGCCCCATTCATTTATGGAACTGCTCTGGGTAGTACTGCCTGTAGCATGTCCTTGCTGGAGACAGTTGACATGGAAGTCTGTAGGGATGATCAAGTGCACAGATGGTACAAAAGAGGGGAATAGGAAGTTATCTCAACTGGCAGGATAAACTCTGCTTCTTTTGTCCACTTCTTTTTCTTCTTTTGAGGAAAATTGATTTTGTATTGTAAAATACCAGTGATTTCATCTTGTATAATGCAACGCTATATTGAATACTATAGAAGAGAAGTCTTGACATGCTTGCAATGCCTAATCTCTAACTCAGGTTGGACTTGGAAATGGATTTAAATCCCCATAGCATGGAGGAGTTCTTCATCTGTATTTTACACATTTGTTGCTATGTTGACCATAAGTCTGTGGGATGAGGTAAGGTATCACAAGAATCTTGTCCATTCCGTTTAGGTGGTTTACTGGTTTACAAATACTGCTAGGACACTTCATAGGAGGAGTGGATTGATGAAACAAGAACAGATGAAGCAGAGAACTTTGAAGGAACTGGATTTAATTGCTTAGATCACCAGTATGAGGCAATCTAATCTTCCACACTCTGCTTTTAAGATGACTTTTCTATGTACCTGAATGATTTGGTTTGGTTGGCTTTGTCCTTTTGCTCCTTTCTCTTCGTTATTTTTCTTAGGAAGGGGGAGGCTATTCATCGAAGACCACTACCTTTTATGTCCTTGTTTTGTGCATAAATAGCTTATAAATAGTATTTTTTTTAACCATATTTGTTACTTTTGAGCTTGAATATTTATTAGTGGTGTTCTTCCTGATTGTTTGACTTTCTCAGCCTTAAAGAGAGAAACCCTGATCAGTATCTTTACGGTTTAGTGCATGTCCTGTATATCAGAATTCTTGAAGTTTGATAATTACTTGGTGGACAGAAGAGAACTGGCTTATGCTATTTACCTTGGTATTCAAAGGCCTTGGCATGAGATTCTGAGGAAGAGACTGTTTGACAGAAATTGTTGCATGAGAGGTAACTGCCATTAGAGATCAAACTATTTAGAATAAAGCACAGAATTGAATGCAGAGTTTTCATCAAAGCCAGAATTAATGTGGCGGGCCTCAGAGTTTTGCATCAATCTTGCCATTAGTGTATATTAACTTCATATATGAAAAAGGTGGTTAGCAGTAAGGTAGACAAACTGTAGATGAAAAGAATAAAGCTAAGTCAATAAAAAAATTATGTGAAGCTTTCATCAACCTAGAAAAGTCTGCATAAAGGAGGTGATGCTCCTTACTACTGTAAGTAAAATCAAGTATAATAGAAAACATGGCAGATGAGTAGCTTATATGGAGAAGTGTTGGCTTTCTAAATTGCATCTTATGTTTGTACACTGAATTCTTACTTTAGCGTGAAAGAGGCCTTTGTCTCTCAACTTTGCCACAGCAAATGCAGGGCAGCTATAATATCAGGATTTTCATCAATTATCTTTTGGTGCTACAATTACTACAGAGCATCAAGTCAGACGTAAAGCAAAAACCAATACTGAATTTTTTGGTGTATAAAGGCTTGGGAATATTTTTTTTCTACCTTTCTTATGTCATACATTTAAAAATAGCTTATCTGCTTGGAGTTTAGCTCTACTTGCTTTATATGTTATGTTCTACCTGTTCTTCGTAGAGAAATGTTGCCTTTTGTATAGTATTATTAGCTACAGGTAATAGCTGTTCTGCTCAGGTGATTGCACTAACACATTAATGAATCAATAACAATAAAAATATTGGACACAATTGTTAATAAATTTGTGTTCTAGAGTAAAAATTTTGAGACCTTAGTTTTTCACTTATCTGAAATTTATATGTCTATGAAAGTCTATGCACTGCCTAATTTTTGCCTTTTGTTCTTGCATATTTTCATGGACTCAAAGTGGATGTTCTGCAATGGATCGAGTACCATATTTCGTTTTCTCTATGTGAACTTACTTTTATGAGCTCTTCTTTATAGTTTTTCAGAATAGAGAGCATAATTGTTACAGGATTTCTTGCTGTGAAAAAGTGATTATTCTGTTCAGTTTTCTTAGATTGTCTTGTTTACAGTGTTTCTTTGGTTTATTCAAGGGCATTGGGAGTTTCAGTGACAGACTACACATTTGAAGACTGTCAGCTGGCTTTGGCTGAAGGACAACTTCGTCTACCTTCAGATACATGTCTTTTAGAATTTGCAAAGCTTGTGAGAAGCCTTGGGTGAGCATATACAATATTTATATGTAAGGTGCATCTTTATTATATATCTGTTTATATAGTTTTCCTGTCATGTAACAATATTGCTTTTATAAATAAATATGGAATATTGTCATCGTACAGTCAGGGAAACACCAGTATAAAATTAAACCAGTACGGTGCTTCACTTGCAAGCAGCACCCCTGAATCCTAATGAGTAGAGTAGGTTGTAAAGTTCTTATTTTGTCTGACAAGTGAGCACAGTGAGTCTGAAGCATTCATTCCTGAGCTAGAAGACAGTTTCTGAAGAGGATCAGGAATACTGTGGGATTCCTAATATTTGATACAGTTAGGAGTCAATTGCCTTTTCCTGTGACATCTGTGAAGGGAAAACAAGTGCTGCCATAGCATTCTTGTGACTGGATTAACCTTGTAGTAGTGAGGACAGAGGGGTCAGCCTTTCCCAAGAAGCACAAGGTGGTAGTTGATCTTCTGAGCAGGTCACTGCCAGCTTTCTAATGGACTTTCTAATGCAGCTGTAGGTCAGTGCATGCAGCGTGGGTCCTCTCTTCTTTCTTCCCATAGCGCCATTTCCTGTTGGCTTTACCTTTCAAAAAAAGTCTCAGCAAACCTGAAAAATTTACATAAACCAAATAGTAGGACCTGCTGCTGTTTTCCAATTTTTCTCCTGCTTCTCCAGTGATGCTATTGAGCAACCATGAACCAAATGTACAGCCTCATCTTATTAACTCTCAATATGCAAAAACACCCTTTTTCATTTTCTTGTCTCATCATCTGAAAGTACAGAGCGTAGTTTAATGTTTCCATTGTGTATTTTATCTTCTTTCACTAATTTTTCCTTCAACTTCAGCTTGTGTACATAAATGAAAATAAGGAAGAGCAAGCTCTGTTGGAGAGTAAGGAATGTAGGACAGCACACATCATGAATTCAGATGACAAGCATGTATTAATCTATTGTCAGGACCTCTATCTGAAAAGTATTCCATTAGGATAGGAGAGACTTCTAAGGGAAAAGAAAGGTTCTCACTTTGTTTCAAAGGCTCTGAATTTACAGTACTAAGGAAGAAAAGCAAGTGAAACAAAACAAACCAACCACCCACGTGTCTTATTATGCAGCTGATAATCCCAGGATTCAGTTTAATCCTCTTGTTAAGTTGTCTGGCTTCTGTCTGCTCAATTTAAAGCTGTTCTTTCAAATTATGCTTCTCTAGGGTTTTGTTTTGGCCTCTGAAACAGTTACATTTGTGAGTGATGTTCACTGCAGCCCAGAAGTTCTCTCTGGTCTGAGTGATTAATCATTGGTGAAGTGTAATCCTCTCAGAATTTGGGCATGTGCCAATAAGAAGGATATTATGATGGTATTTTTCTGGCACAATTGGATGAAGATTGTAATATGACTTCATCTCTAATGCGTGTTTGATAATAATGTAGTCATTTTGCTGTTTATTCAAAGGTTTTGAGGCCAGGAAGGCATTAAGATCATCCACTTGCATCCCTAAATAACTGGAACAGTAAATTTTATCCAGGGGATTTTTCATCCATTCTTAATACTTGTTTTTGAGAATGACGTACCTTCTAGGTAACGTCCAGTTTTAGAAGATTTCTATAGTGAGACAAATTCAGAATTCTTTTTGGTTTAGATTTTTTGAAATCAACTTACACCTCAGTCTGCTACACTGAAGAGTTACTTCTCTGCACATTATCTGTCTACAGGATTCATTATCATTGTCTGTAAAATTTGCTTAGTCTGTGTTAAGCTAGATGGGATCCAGTCCAGAATCCATGCAGGCACAGCGGTGAGTTCTCATGCTTCATCTAAGGAAGAGCTCGGGCTCTGTTGACAGAGCTGTACAGCTGGCTCATACCAAACTCTGTGATAAAATGACTGCTTTATCAATGAGATCAGTTGATCATAGACTTATCTCTCAAATTGTGCATTCATTATTCCTCAAGCAGTCATATTTCTCTTCAGTCTGGTAATTTGTCTGACCAATGAGCTGATTGCTAAGCTACGTGCAGTCTATGTTGTTGCTTTCATACTTTTTTTCATACATTGCAAATCCTCTGCTTCATTTGATGATTTGTTCTGTAATTAATTACCCCACTGTTTAAAGTGAATCTCTGTTTTTACTTGAACTGGATCTATTGCCATGTTCTGGACATTAAATCTTGTTTGGATTTTGTGCCTTACTAAAGACCTCTTTGGATATCTTCTCCTTCAGGAAGTGTTAACACAGTTAATTAAGTCTAGTCTCTGTCTTTTTATGAGATACTTCTTAGGAGCTGCTTTAGGGTAGTTGCCTGCAAGGAGATCCTTGAGTTCTGATTTGAATTTATTTCCTCCTGTTGTTTCAAGCTTCTGTTTGTTCTAATTCCAAATATTACCTCATCAAGTTGACCATGAGGATCTTTTTAGGCAATGCAGTTGTAGGCTACCAAGATCTGCAAGATCCTCATAGGCTGGTGACAGTCTATTCCTGCTCAGCAGCCTTTACCATCCAGACTACAATGCAGACTTCTGCTCTCCGTGTGTGCCTGAAATGGTGGTCCAGACTGTAGGTAGAACTTTGCGTCTTCAGAGTAATTACCCTCACAGCTAACCAGTGCTGTGACTTCAGAGTGCTCAGAGGTCATCTATAACAAGGAAAAAAACCTCTGGAGGATGTTTACCATCTGCCTTTGTGATAAAAGCAATACTGTCCACTACAGGAGGTGATCATGGATCAGGCATGACAGCAAATACAACCATAGTAGCCTCTGCTTTTGTGGATCAAGGCAGGGTGTGCCAAGAGTATTCAAGGTCAGTTTTGCAATTTTTCAGAGTGCTTGCTCCATTATGGCAAGAAGTTGCACAGAAGTACATCAGCAAACATAAAACTGAATGTATTGCGCTTTTTTGGCTTAGGGCGTGTTTCTCTGTGCTTGCAGTTTACAGTAGCTAGCTACAAGATCCAGCTGTTCTTCCAGCTCTCTGAGACACTTGAAAGTTTTTGGCAGGTTCCCAGCATGCAAGAAATGAGCTTGTTTTCAAATAGTCAAATATAGCTAAAACTAGCTTACTTGCTAAAAATAGTGATAATTATGCTGTAAAATATTCTACCTTCAGGGATCTGGTTTTTCTTGTGAAGTCTGCTATGAAGAATTTAATGTTCAGAGCTGTTAATCTTGAAAAATGCCCTTTCCATCTTCATGGACTCAGGAATACTTCTTTTTCTCTTTAGTGTGCAGTGACCTGAAAAATGAAGCAAAACACGATAACAGCAAATAATTTTATATATCATAAAGCCTAGATCCTGCATGGAAACCATTAAGCCAACAAGCATAACTTCATGAGGGAAGACATTTGCTGTTGGCTTTCTAGAGTGTATAGCCTCTGTTGGGATAAAAGTAACAATTGTAAAGGAATTGGGACATTCAAACCTTTTCACATTGGTTCAGAACTTATTATGAGATTTGCACTTGGCTTCAGAAGACTTCAGTTTAGCAGCTGAATGGTCATCAACATATTAATTACTTTCTGATTTTGAAGGGCTAGAGAGAAATGAGCCCACCTTGGATTACCAGAAGCACAATTCATTCACACTCAAGTTGAAGCAGTTTGCCTCGCTGATCCACATACTGCTTTTGAGATTGCATCACATCTCTTCCTCTATTTACAAAACACAAACCACAAGATGTCTGTAAGATTCGTGGTGAGCCGTGTTACTTCCCATACAAGGTTTTGCCTTCAAGCTTCTTTAGCTTTTCAGACTTAATTATTGGTGAAGATCTTGCAAGTCTTGAGCGCTATTCACCAAATGAGTGCTCCCTCAAATCTAGAAGGTGAATTTTGAGACAATTCATTGCAAACAAAATCTCTCTGATTTAGAGACAAATGTTACACTGCGTATTCTGTGTCAGTGGGGGCTTATCTCAAGGGAGGATTTAGATGCCAGCTGTCCTCATGCTACAGTTAAAATCCATTTCGGCTACTACTCTGGGATGTGTTATCAGTGGACACTTGTTGCATGTAATCCTGCATGTGAGAAGCTGAGTTCTGTGTATGTTTCAAATCCTCTATGGATTGTTTTTGGTTTTGTGCCTTCTACCTGATTGTGGAAAATGAATGTTTGCAGAGGAGTGTCTCACTCTTTTATACTGTCTAGGACTAAATCTTAAGATTGGTGCTTTAATGCTAGGATGGAGAACTTGTGAATGTTCTGTAGGAGCCATGGGTTTCTGGAAGAATTTTTGCATGTTCAAGTCTTATAATTCAGAAATACAGGTCTTGGCACTGTTTAGTTAGTACATATTGGTAAGTCAGTATAGGTCATGACAGACAACATGAGAGTTGTATTTTTACTTAAAAGTCGTGATGTTTAGGAAGGGTCACTACAGCAAGCGATCAAGTTCTGGAGCTGATATGTCAGATAATCTTCCTAGCAGAAATGCTCTTATCTTTTTTCAGAAGCTCCTCAGAATGCTGATATTAAGCATTTTATTCATTCTTGTTACTGAGAGGAAGCTGCTGAGGAGTCCCAGCTGCAGTTTGGGAACAGTTCTGGTGTAAGCTTCTGAGTTGTGTGAACAACTACTTTTCCTTGTCTGCAGCAGCAAACAGCAGAACAGGCAACTGCAGAAGGACACTGTAGGAGATTTTACTGGCAGCTTTTGCCTTCGGAGTGGAAAGTTTGGATGCCCAAGTTACCCTCAATTAGTTCAGAGGAGACTTGATCAAGATTTGCTTGATGTTGTATTACAGGGAAAAGTTACTTTTCCTTGCATCATACCTGCAGCACCATTTATTTTATTCATAGTAAGATTATTTGGTAGGGTTTTTTTGTTTGGTTTTTGTGTTTATTTTCTTTTGCCAAGCCAGAACAGGAAGCTTGACTTAGGAAAAAAAGTAGCCAACAACCATGCAGTAGATATCTGCATAAGTATAAAAGCTGTTCATTTATCAAAGTATGGTTTTGCAATGGGAAGGACTGAGGAAATTCTGTTAGCTGTATGAACTGCTAGAATTTTGTTTGGGTTACCTGATAAAGGTGTCCAACTCAAGACTGAATGTGAAAAATAAGGACTGACAAACAGGATTAACAGTATAATCACTATTATGTAATCCCTGATATTTTTTTTTTAAGCAAGATGCATCATGTCCTTCCTGTTCAGTGACATTAGTAAATTTGGAAACATAATTTGTTTGTGTTACTGTCCTACAATACAGCCATATTCAGGTGACCTAAATTCCACCTAATTCTCCATGCTTGGAATTTATTAGCTAGTTCTAGACTGTGTTTCTTCCTGTTGAACTGCTTACGCATGTGGCTTATAATCAAGGTAGACTAAAGGACATGACTTTGTCCAGGGTTCTTAAGCCCTTGCAGTAATTCCTAAAACAGTTTGAGAACTAGTGGGAGCTTTAAAATTACAGAAATACATTATTTTATAATAAGGTTGTGTGATAATTCTTAATCCAGACTTTGTAATGCTTTACACCATTATCATCCATTGTTTCATTTGGTATTTTGAAATATGTATTGTTAAAACTGTTGATTTTTAAAATGTGCAAAAATAATATGCTTTATAGGCTGAAGCCAGAAACACTTGAAGATGACCTTGATAAATATGCTGCAAGTGCTATGAAAATGAAGAAAGAAAAGGTTGACCTTAAAGAATTTTCAGCCTACTTGGAATTTCCAGTTTCTCAGATATTAGAAAGTATGTTTGCACTTTTTGATGAGGTAAGAAGCAACATTAAATTTGAAAATTTTGCTACTTTTGGTAAACTCCACTTTAGCCTACTTCTGTTTCAATTGAATTCTGAGGTCTGATTCTGAGCACTTCACCATAATATTTGCTTGCTGCATTTCCCTTTCAGCAAGATGAGGGCACATATCATCAGGTAAATAAAACATTCCTTCAGGTAGAACTTAAAAGGAGTATCAGCTGGACAAAAACTGTTTTTTTTCTAGATGCAGAATATGAAGAGGAAGAAAGGTAGGGTCAGGCTAGACCTCTGCTGCTGCTCATTGTAGCTGATACTTCATTTACCTTGTAAATAAATAATAAATAAATAAGTAAAAATAAACTTGCTCTTCTGTGATGCCTGAAACCTGAAGGATCTTGGCGAATGAGCCAGTTTTTTGTTCCTCTGGCAATCAGCCAGCATGGGGAAATGACAATTATCTTTGTCTGGATGAGGTGCTGTCTGGACCAGGAGGTGGTTATGTCCACAGTGTTCTCTCTTGGAGCAGATGTCATGTATTCAGGGCTTAAATTAGGGTACGTTGTCCTCTGGTTCTCTGGTTTTAATTTCAGCCCAGTGATTCAGATGGTTTAATGGAAAAAATATTAAATATGCAAGTGAAGGGTGACAGTGGCAGCACTGTCTTCTAAGAATATTTAAACTATGACTTTTGACTGAGACTCTGAGAAGGACCTGCAAGGCTTTCACCCAGGTTCTTGTCCTTGTGTGATTTCATTTCAGTGATACTGGTTTTTTTGTTGTGGCATGTGTAACAATCTTTCTGAATATTCTGCGTTTTTAGCAACTGTTAGTTATTTATGAAAATTCTCAGACAAACTGCACTATTTTGAGGGGAGGTTTTCCTTCACAGAATGAAGATGGTGTAATTGACATTCGGGAATTTGTCATTGCTCTGTCAGTTGTCTGTAAGCCATCCAAAACTCTGGAAACAATTCAGTTGGCATTTCAGGTAAGCAGCATTTTCTTGCTCTATGTAGTTTACTTATTTTTAGAAATTGTTAATACTGGCATTAGACTCAATAGAAGTTTCCACATTCCCTTTTAATACTTAATTACATTTTAAAACAGTATTAATGGAAAGTTAGATTAAGAGTTCATGTTAACAGGGAATGCATTGCAAGTGTAAGTTGTGTAAAATTATGGAAGCTTGCTGTTTGAAATTTTTCTCTGTAGAACTCTGGTAGAATCCTTTTCAGCAAGTCTCAAACCTCAAGTCCTTTGTATTGATTCCTCTAAACAAACAGGCTGTTGAGTTGTGCTTACTACTCTTAGAATGTTTCAATCAAATCTAATTTTTCAAGTTAATAAAGTTTTTTTTAAAAATTCCTACATGTTAATAGAGATTATTTTATCTCCTTTTTTCTTCTTGTTAAGATTTTCTTCCTTCTTAGTCTTACCATGTTTGTGTGGTGATCCTGAAGTCTTTGTCCAGACTTGATGCTTCCCAGAAGTGCTCCTGATCTTGCTCTAGCCTCAGTGGTTTGTTGTAGCATCACCATAGGTTGTTAAGGCAAGCTTTTTGGGAAAGTGACAGCAGCAATGCTTAACCAACAGGTTTCTGACACCTTGATGTATTACTTATCAATTAATTTCTTTAATATTACTATTTCAACATGGGAACTCTGCTGCATCCTGCATCATCTTTTCCCTTTGCCTTGAATTCACATGGTCTTCAGTGTTACTGAAACTGAGAAGTGCTAAGTCTTGATGCTGTCTTCACTAGTGAATGCATGGAGCTGAGAACATTCAATTGCATGGTGCTACATTGCAGCCTTCTTTTCTGTGTAGTTGTTTTCAGGTTCTTCAGCATGACGACTTTACGTTTTGCTGAAGAAATGAGGCTCCTGTGAATGCTTAGTGTTCACGTGTCATTCTTACCCTTCGGCCAGAATCCAATAAATTTGGCAAAGGAGGAAAGAGCAAAAATGATTCATTCCTACAAATATTGTGGGAAATCTGCCTCTAGTAGCTGCTGTTATCTACTTCTGCTTCTGAGGGAAAAGCAGACAGGAAGGTCTCTGTCCTGACTTCATCCATTTCAGCTATAAAATGGCATAGAGAAATAGGTGCTGTTTGGTCAGCTCTGTGTCTTCATACTAAAATGAAAAAAATTGAAGTAAATATAAAGGGGGCTTTGGGGAATTTTTTTTTTATTTAGCTGTCATGTTTCATAATGCACGATATAATTTTATCATTTGAGAGGAAGAAAAGCTCAGATAGGGTGGTTATTTCCTTTTTGGAAGCATTTGAAGTTAATAAAACTGTTTCTTAGGAAAATTTCTGTTCTTCCTTATCTGCTTCATTCTCCAACTCATTTTGTTAATTACAAAATATAAAGTTAGCTATAAAACTGCAAAGAAGCTTTTATGCATGTATTAACAAGTGGAAGTACTCAGCGAGGAGAAGCAGCTATGGCTCATTTTATCCTACTAGTGATGATTGGAAGAGTTAGGAAAAGTCTCAAGCTGAGGAAATTTTGCTCATTCTAGGGGGAAAAAAAAAAGGAAAGAGAACCATATTAATCCTTTCCTACCTCCTGACCTGACTTCACATACAATAAGATAATCACACAGCTTACCTGGAGCCATTGAAAGATGTAGCCAGTTTGTGAGTGTATGACTTTGAACAGGTGCTGTCCTCTGCCTTATGCTACTTTTTGCCATCATTTGCTTTCAGGAAAAGTGCAACATTTCACAAAGCTGCAAGTTTTCAAAGTGAAAGTGTTTAGTATACTACTGAAAAACTTGAAAAACAGTATCATTATATGGAGTTCATACAAAACTGGGGGGAGTGAGATATGCCTGAGGGCTGTGCTACCATTCAGTGGCATCTTCATAGGCTGGAGGGTTTGATGGGGAGAAACCCAATGAGGTTCAACAAGGGCCAGTGCAGGGTCCTGCGCCTGGGGAGGAATAACCCCAAGTACCAGCACGGGCTGGGGTCTGACCTACTGGAGAGCAGCTCTGCTGGGAAGGACCTGGGAGTCTTGGTGGATGAAAAGTTGACAACAAGCCAGCGGTGCCCTTATGGCCAGGAGGGCCAGTGGGATCCTGGGGTGCATTGGGAAGAGTGTGGCCAGCAGGGGGAGGGAGGGGATGCTGGTCTCTACTCAGCNCTCAGCACAAGGAAGATGAGGAGCTACTGGAGAGGGTCCAGGGGAGGCCACAAAGGTGATGAGGGGTCTGGAGCATCTCTCTAATGAGGAGAGACTGAGGGAACTGTTTAGTCTAGAGAAGACAAGACTGAGAGGGGATCTCATTAATGCATGTAAATATCTCAGAGGTGGGAGTCAAGAGGATGGTGCCAGGCTCTTTTCAGTGGTGCCCAGTGACAGGATGAGGAGCAGTGACCGTAAATTAAATCACAAGAAGTTCCACCTCAAGATGAAGAACAACTTATTTACGTTGAGGGTGGCAGAGCACTGGAACATGCTTCCCAGGGAGGTTGTGGAGTCTCCCTCTCTAGAGACGTTCCAAACACACCTGGATGCACTCCTGTGCACCCTGCTTTAGGTGACCCTGCTTTGGCAGGGGGTTTGGACTAAGAGCAGCACTCTGGTGTAGGTGCTACACCTTCCCTTCCAAACTGCTAAAGAAACTAAAGGCTGTTGTAAATCTTGTAAATATGATATTTGTGAACCTGACCACCCAGTATTACCTGACTACTTGTTTTGTGAAAATGTAGCAGGTTTTATTAAAGAAATGTCTTGTCCTTTCCCCTATTCCTGTGAAACACTGTGCAGGTTAGGTGCTACCGGGGGCAAAGGCAAGATTCCTGATTTGAGCATATGTTGTCTTCCATGGAACTTCAATATTTTTATTCCACTAAGGTGTGCTGTCTTGTGACAACAGCTTCTGCTTGTATGAAAAATACATACTTAGGCCTGTTTTCTTCAATCTTATCAGTTCCCACCTTCTCGATGATGTAGAGAAATTAAAAGGAAGTTTCCAAAATAGCACTTTTTACATTGTTTAATATTTGCAGTGTTGTCATGCTTGAAAAGGAGACAGGAACATTTCAAAAACTCTTCTCTCTCACTTTACATTGTACAGGCAAATTGAGATATCTTAAGGAAGCTTAATGAAGCTGTGTTTGGTACAGATGTTTGGAAGTATTCAGGTCCATTTCTCAGGGTAAAACACTGCACATATGCAAAGATGGCATGAGACTATGAATAATTATTCTTAGTTATCAATCTGTCAGTAGTAAAGCTAACTCCTTCTGTGAGGTAACTCTTTAGGATGTAAGATTATGCAAATTATGGTTTTCTAGAATAAATACTTGTAGAAAATTATATGCCCATCACTGGTGTATGGGGTAAGATTCTCCTGATTAATACCATTTAGACACAGGCATTTTCTGCCGACTGGCTTTTGGATTTTGGTCAAAGGAATCTTGAGTTTTACATCTGACCAAGTGGAAATGGTATCTGATTTAGGCTGACCTAAATAGATCTCCCGATATCACAGACTGTCTTGTAGTTTAGACATGTAGCTCAATGGACTGAATATTATTCTCAGTTATGTATTTGCGCAACATGTTAGTGTTTGACAGTCTTGTTGCTGAATATCACTGTAATTCCAGTGGTTAGGCATGTAAACATAGGACTTTTGTCTGAATATAGCAAGCTTTACTTTCTAAGCATACACAGGTGAACTGATGATGATATCTTTCTTTTACCCAGATTAATCTGAAATCCTTGATATATCACATCAGTCTGAGAATGACCGGAATTTCTAATACCAAATTTTTATTTTGCTTTACTTCAATGTAGTGCTGTGTATAGGAGTTGGCATTCAGCTTTGAAATTATTTATCTTGCTGTCTTGATTCATAGCTGTACCAGTCAGAAAGTGGAACTATAACAGAAGAGGATTTAGCTCATATTCTGAAGACTGCCATGGGTGTGTCACAGATTGATGTTACACATCTTTTTAGAGCTGTAGATGAAGAAGAAAAAGGAAAGATTACATATGGTAAGTATTCTAACTGCATCTGAACTGTCAAAAAATGTCAAAATTGCCTGCATTCATGTTGATAAACAAAGAAGTTGCATTTTTATGAAATTCTACCTTTTTTAGTTGGCATATTGACTTCAATACTGATAAAAGCACTGCATACAAAGTAAATTTACATTTTAAAAATGAGTTTCATCTTTGGTATCAAATGCCATGTTTGCATGTCTTCAGTTTTCCCTTCCACATCAAGTCACATAATACGAGGATTAGCTCTTTCAGCATATTCTGTTCTGTGACTTCCACATATGTGAATATGTAGTTTTAAAGAAAGCTACCTTAGCTGTCCTGTTGTTTTGTCTCTTATATCTGGGAGCAGAAAATGAATGGGTTAACCAAGCTGCCTATTCTGTAGTCTGTAATGTAGGTGGAATGGAGGCGAGAAAGTTGCATTTTAAAAATTGAGACCTGGGTGAATAGATTGTGCTGGGAGTCAGAGTACTTGTGTGTTACTTCAGATTCTTTGTTTTATGCAGTAAGGTTCTAAATTTAGTTGTATCATTTAAGTACAAACTGAGTTGTTGATAGCAAACATATTATGTATCTCCAGTAGAGGTGCTTATGACATGCTCTGTTCTAATGGTTTTTCCTTCAGGATAATCAGTATATATTTAATTTGTAAAAACCTTACAAATTAATACATCAGTGTTAGTAAATCATAGGTTCTACACTAGTAATTCCTGTGTTTCAGTCATACAATGTATGACTGAATGTAAATCTTCAAATGCACAAATATTTTAGTTACTGAAATGAGTATCATTCCTTTTTTTTATATTTCCTTTTTTCCTGACTACTGTCTTCTCTCCTTGGTTCCTGCTGCCCTACCCCATTCCTTTCTGTGCCTCTCATCTGTCATATCCCCAGCATTTCCACATCCATTTTGCCCATTGCCTTTTTCCTGCCTATCACTGTTGCTCCATGTTTTCCAGCTCACATGTGCAGTGACTCAGGTCTTCTCCCCACCTCCCAGTCACCAGCTTCAAAAATACCAGCACAAATCTTAAGCTGATAAGCATGGCAGAACTCTAATTTTAGCACATTTAATTGTTTGAGAATAGCTAAATTCTTAGTCATGTACAAGTGAACTCAGACCAGGTCATGTGAGTTACCAAATAATTAATATTTTAATATTCATCTTTAATACTTGCATTTAATCTGCACCTCATATGGTGGTCATCATATGTTCCCATCACAAGAAAATATGGACCACCAAGCCACAGCAGTGGCTATAGGAGTGCTTGGCTCTCATTTTCACTATTTTATTTCCTGTAGTCAAGAATGGTCTTTTGTGAGGCAACACGAAGTAGGTAGTAGGATGGTGTTTACATAATTTCTTTGAAACTTTCCTTAGTGCTTTTTCTGAGAGAAGTGCTCATTTTATAATAGAAACATGTCATTTTAACATATCTGGAAGTTTAATAGTGAGAGTAAACATCCAATTTATTAGAGTAGAGAATTAGGAGTTGCAAATAAACTTTTGGTATCCCATTTCTGTCTTGAAAGTTCCTGCCTTAAATATTCAACCTCTTGCCTTTCCTGAGAATATGTGGAACTTCACACATCCTCAATTTGTTGCACGTATTTACTAGAAAGAGGTGAAAAAACTTGCAGACTACACGGTTCTGAAGATAATTGTCCGGACAAGTTCTGAGAAATCAAAACATTGTATCTGGTGGGACTGATGTTACTTTGGATACACAAAACAGAGGAGACAATCTCCTTTCCAGGGTATTGGAATTAAAAGCAGGGATATTAAGTCAAGTCTTACTTGTAAGAACAAAAGATAAAATATCTAAAGTATCAAACCTAGATTGCAGCACACATTGCAGAGTCCTTGGAGCCACAGATCTCATCCCAAAGGAAAAGCTCAGGTTGCCGGTAAACAGAATAACCAATAGCAAATCAAGATTGTATAACTAGATTGGTAATCGTGTATCTGAATTGTTGGAAATCTGGGGTTTTGTTGCATTTGAAAGCACACTGGTTGCCAAAAATCTGTGTATCAGTTCTCTCAAGCAGTGTGTAGTTGGCTTAGTTGTTCAGATGCACTTTGATTGCAAAGCTTATCCTTTTAGTCTAATATAGACAGAGGCAAGATTTATCAGTCTTAAGACATGATTCTGGAGAGTTTGAATAGGTCCTCTAGGAGGACATCTCAAATTCTAGGAAACTCTCCACCAGCTCTTGATAGACAATTCAGACTGTGAAAGTGTTATGAAGACTGCCTGCCTTGCTGTAACCAGGAAAAAAAGGGGAATTGGCCATATTTGGAGTATCTGTATGGATGAACAGTCAGAGAAGGACAAATTATTTGCTTAAAATGATTATATATTAACCACCAGATTATCCTATTAAGTTGCTGTACACTAAAGTAATTGTGTAGCTGAGTGGAAACAAAAACTAGAGGAGATTCATGAACACACAGCTTCCAGGAGGAGCAGCAAGTAGTAGGAGGGTGTTTCAAGGGTAGGAGAAAAACCTCTTGAAGTTCTTGTAGTACCTAATTCTTTGCTGTTAGTGAAGGTGGGAAGCAAAATCACCTTTCTCCCCAAGTTAATGACTGAGGTGATCTTTTCCTTCAGTCTAATGCTTCACAGTTGCTGTCAGTTTGAGCTCCAAGATGACACCTGTGATTAGAAGTAATGGTGGAATAGTTGGTTCTTTCTACATCACCTTGTTTCGTGTTTCTGATGAATGAGGCAAATGGGATTCCAAGCACTTTTCATTGCACTCTGCTGAGTACAACTTTGATAAATATTCCTTAAGATCTTCAGGACTTATTTCAGCAGGACCCAAAATGTCAACTTACTGAGATCTATCCAGAATGTTACCCTGTTCAATTCAGTCCTCCCTGGAAACACAGGTTGTTCATTTAGATCCAGTACTGCTAAAACATTGAGGGATGGATCCTCACAGAATTGTCAGGATGACGATTTGGATAAACTATTGTAACTGTGTGAACAACTGCTTCAAGGGACTTTTCTGAATTTATTTTCTGGAAAAATACTGTAACTTCTTGAGGAATTACTTAGACTGGCATCTGCAGTAAATAGTCCAGTCTTTCCCATGTTTAATGTGACTGTAAGAGCCTCTTTGGTGCTGCTGAAATTTTTATACTTGTCTTAGTTGAGCTAAATATTAGAATGACCTTTCCCAAGAAAAAAAGGCTATTTTTCATGGTCATTAATATGACACACACATTGTATGTGCAGTGCATCTTTGGGATGTGCTTAAACCATCCATATGAAAAAAGGGAATGCTTTCATGGTCCTGCTGCAGGCCAGACCCACTTAAGGTTAAGGCTGACAGCTGATTGCTGTCTTCTTGTTAGCTGCAGAAGAAGAATATAATCAGTTGGTTTGATGGAATGTACTTAACTGTTCTTATTCAGATGAATCAGTTTGCCCTTAAGTGTTTCTAATATATCTTTGCAACTACTACCACTGTTAAATATTTTAAATATAAAAAAGTCCTACGTTTCCATCTTGAAAAAGGTTAGATGAATCAAATTCTTTGCTATGAGATTTTTTTTTTAAAAAGTTTGAACTTGCATTAAACACTGTCAAAAGAAACATCTTTGCTGTATGCATTTTCAAATATTTTGGATTCCCCTTTCCTCATGAAGACTTTATCATTTATACGATCCATCAGCCTGTTGTACATAGACGTTTTTCAACATAGATGGCAATGTTGTTTTTCATGGCCTAAACTTCATCAACTTTTGTTGAAGTTATAGGTCTGGAATACTCTAGAGCCATATAAACTGTGGATAAAGGATACCCACTTTTTTGTTAGTGGAAGGATAAAGTTATGCTTATTGCCTTCTCCGCACCTATCCCTTTGTGACAGTTCAGAGGCAGGGTTGCCCTACTTCAGTGCCCTGTGAGCCATATGGCATTCCCTTGCCCTTTGCGGTATTGAAAATTCACGTCATCTCAAAGAGTGGCAGAGAGGGAAAGCTGCAGTGGTTCCCTTCTTCCATACCAGCCCCGTTGTACTAGGAGGAACTGGGCTTCACTCCTTTGAAAGGCTCCTTCAGATGTGATCCACTCTGCACTCTGGGGAATTCACAGCACTGTCTGATCATGAGCTCTTCTGGGATAGCACAGTGAATCTGAGTGGGAGGTGTGTGATACGCTGTAGGTGACTGAATTAATGAAAACGTTCACATCCAGATTTTTCTAGTGTCAGTTTATGTTACAAGAATAGTTTCTTATTGCTTGGATCCTGTACAGTATCCTGTGTTCAAATCATGCCTGAATAAAGTCATATAGGCAAATTGAGAGAAAGTTTCAAAGTCTGATTTTTAACACAGAATGTTACTTCTTGATGTTAAGGCTTCCCCACTCCCCCAAGAACTAATCTGGCTCTTCTTATCATCATATTAATATCCAACATTAAAATCAGGAGTTTTTTCATGTGTTATAAATTACCTCCTCAATATTATTCTCTAAAATATTGGGACTTTTGAAATGCTTTTGGAAGCAGAAGGCAGCAATGACAGCTGCTGTTAGGTTGAAACAAACTATGAGTGCAAAGCATTAAAGGGCATGTTCACAAAAGAGTTTTAAGAATTTAAGAAATGACTACTCTTGATGTTCAGTGCTCTTCAGCTGGAGGGCTTCTGTACTTCCCCAGTGAATAGTGAAATGCTGTCAGGGCATGTGGTGCTCATCGTGCATTTTAATGCAAATTTGAGCCTGTTTGCCCCTTCATACAAACTAAGCTCTGGCCTGAAGTGTTTTCAGAGGGCTTAGATAACTCTTTGCAGCATCTCAGCTCTGCGGATGTGGTAAACTTATGCTAGGAAACTAAAACAAGCACTGGGGATAGCATTATGTTAACTGCTGCTATTTTTCTCTGAAGAAATCATGTGATTATATATGTGTAAGTATTCAAATTTAGCATCCTTCTGTTTCAAAGAGCTGATTCTGTGCAACAATGTATTTTTTTTTTAGATGACTTCTACACATTTGCTGAGTTGCACCCACACTTTGCAGAAGACTATCTCTATGCTGATCAGATGGGAGCTGAGAGTGGCTTGGAGACTTCATCTCTTTCTGCTCCTAATGGTATCTGTACTGACTTCAGCCCTGACAGCGCTGGAGATAGAAGGAAGCCTCTGCAGAAGAAACTGAATTAACACTACAACTGTTACCTTCCTCTCCTGGTGAGAGGGTTGTATTTTCTTGGGATTTTCATAAGTCACTCCAATTATACAGCAAATACCAGTTGTGTGTGAAAGTTCTACCTTAATACCATCCTTTGAATCGTATGTGCTATATTTAACAATATGATCCAGGTTACTTTGAGAAAGGTATCTTTATTTTTTTTTTAAAAGGTCTTTGAAAGGCAAAAATGTGAATGTGCTTCATGATTAATGTTCATATTTAAAAGGAAGCGGCACAACTTATTTATATTCCATTGGCTAGTTCCATGTACAAAGTGTCGCACAAACTGTGCATGTATAAAGAAACTGTAGCTACTATGGTGTAAAGTGCACTTTGGTGATTAGTGTTTTCCCTAGTTATGGGAATGTTTATTTGGGGCCAAACTTTGCTGTCCATATCTGAACAGTCAGTCTCGTTGATTTCAGTGGGGTTATTCTCTCGAGCAAGGCAAGCATACTTTGGCCCTTTGTTTTGGTTTCAGTGAACAGTTTGGAAACAGTAATACAAAAACTTGCTAAGGATTACTTTTTATTTTTATTGTTGAATGGCAAAATTCTCTCCATGGTAGAATGAAAAGGAAGGGCTCCTTATCCCTCACTCGAACACTTTTCTACTGTAATCTTCCGGATGCAATTAAACATGAATTCTTTCCAAACTGACATGCCACATACTGTTTGAAAATACGTAACTAAACTGTTTGTGCTTTTCTCTTATAACCAATTCAAATCATGTCCACACAACATTTTAATGGGAGACATTTGCACAGCTATATTTGATTTAGATTTATCAGGAATCACAGGTTTCTTTTGTTGCAAGCCTGTACAGATAACATAGCATGGAACACATCATGAAAACTTCGGTGTATCAGCACAAGTTGGAAAAGGTTGTAATCACTTCAGAGGCCAAGCCAGCAACAAGTTGCAGAACATCCTGAAGAAGCATTAGTTAAATCTCTATAGCAAAATTACATACACTTCATAGAACATATATGAATCTTAGAATAGTTTAGAACTGTTAAAAAAACCCATCACACTTCTATTAGTAATACTTATGTTTCCTTTTGTAAAGCCAGATGCCTTAACTACTACTGGAGGTCTCAGAGAAAAATCTAGATTATTATAAAGCCACAGAGCTTCATTGATTAGGAAATGTGACAAAAGCCTCAAGGAGCAGGAAGGAGGACTCTGTCACAAAATAACTGTGATGGCAACTCTGCTTCCAAACAAAAATATCTTTCAAGTCATTTCTGACTAGTTTTATAGGGCTGTGCTAAAATATGATGGTTTTGTGATTGGAAAACTGTTGAGATTTGAGTCTTCCGCAAAGGAATTTTAAACTAGATTTGAAAGGGAGGAATTTTAGCAAACGAAGTCTGTTCGTAGCAAATGCCTTTATAACTATTTTTTAAATAGCAGGAGGTGTTTTAAAGCATATTAGGGCATTGGAATGTGTCCTTAGATATCCCTAACTGTATGTGGCAGGTCTCCAAACTGGAACTGGCTTTAATAAAAAGGGTAGGAGGAAAAAAATGTAAGAAAATATGCTTTATGGAGGTATGTAGAGATAATAATTAAATTTTTTATTTATCTAGGTAACAAAAGCCAAGCTGACAGGGAGGCAGCCGACTGGCTGGCAAGATTTGAATTAAAACTGATCATGAAAAATATGAGAAATGGATTGAAAAAATAGGGCATATGAGAAAGTACACTTAAGTAGGAATAGTCAGCTGCACAGAGGAGGGACTGGGTATTACTGTGTTTTATCTTGAGGCAGGGATGGCATAGAATATGTCAAACTGAGCACTGTTAACTCATTGCTGCAGTAAAGATGCTCATGATAGAGGGATGCATCAGCATGTGGCCTGTGAGAGAAGCAGGGTGGTATTTCTGTGTTACCAAGACATAAGGTCTTACCTGAGGTACCTTTTCATACTGGGGCACCTGAGAGAGATGGGGTGTAACTGGATAGTCTGGAGGACAGAAAGTACTCAAAAAGAGAGATCAAAAGTATCCTTTAATCCAAAGAAGATGAGACTGAAGGAAGATGTGAACAGTCTTCAAATATGGAAAGAGTTGCTATAGAGAAAATAGGAACACTCTTCTCCACATGGATGGTAGATACCAGCTATTAATTGAAAAGGCAAGTTAAGCATTGGGAAAAGTCTCTTACAGTACACTTAGTTAAGCTAAGGAGAAGGGTTATTCCAGGTGGGGTGAAGCGCCTGCCTTCCTTCACTGGAGCTTTTGAAAACGGAGAAGACAGACAGCCGAGATAGAGACACTTGATTTTGTTGATCATGCCCCAGAGTCACAGGGAGATGTCCCTAAGGTCTGTTTTCTGTAATTATACAGTATGTAAGGGAAGGCACACGTAGTCTGGACATATTGCATCTCTACAAGACTATGGCAAGTGGCTCAAGCTGGCTGTCTAAGATATTTATCTTTTGCTTTGTATGCGAGCTTGGGAATTTGAGAATTTCAGAATGCAGGGAAGGAGAGAGAGTTCCCCAACACATGTGTCTGAAAAGAAGAAAAAGGTAAGCGTAGAATCCTGTGGACGACTTTGAAGTGAGAGAAGCTCCAAAGGAAGAGATACTCTGCCCACATCTGTGAAAGAGCAAAGAAAGCTACGTGAAGTTGGCTGAATACGAGTGTCTAATTTGCACATATGGTGTGAGTAACTTGTGGGTCTGTTTTATGAAAGCCCATAGGTTCATTGGCTTCTTTTATTTTTATTTGTGAGATGTTTTGTAATTGTGGTGAGTATAACAGCTGTACTTGTGTGCACCTAAGCTGTACAGAGTGCACTGAAGGGCTCTGCAGCCTGTAGAAGGTGGGCCCTTAAACAGGCGCCACATTTTGTGGTGAAGAGGCACTGAAAGTCCTGTGCACCAGTGAGCTCAGTCCAGAGCTGCTGCGGGAGAAGGCTGGTGACCAACACAAGTCACAAGCAAGTATTCTTGGTGGATTAAAACTAATTTTAAAAATGGTGGATTAAATAATTAAAAAAAAAAAAAAAAGGCATAAGGCAAAACAACAGATTCTGAAAGGAATTGTGATTCTCCCTCTTTTGAGAAATTACTGAATGAGATGGAGACATAAAAGGAGGAATGATAGGATGAAGGGTGAGCCTGCATGGAACATTGTTAGATCACACATGTCACAAAAACTGAGATTTATTAATATAATTACACTGTAGAATATAATATTAGACTGCCTTGTAGTGAGAGAATCACCACATTACCACAGGGTGGTGAACTCAGGATCTTTAGGGCCAAGACCTGTAACACGTGGCATGACTGCAGCAATATTCGCTACAACTCATCCATCAAACTCCAACTGCAGAAGTGTTTCAGTAGTTCCCATGAGAACCCTTTTTAAAAGCATCTGACTGTGGAGCAGCTGGGTTGTGACAGTCAGGTTCCAGTGACTTGCTGCAAAGTTGGAGTAGAAGTGAAAACTTCCTTTCCCCTTCACCAAACATTGACATGTAAATGCTTTCCATTAAAATATTACTGATTTTATAGACAGATTGTTGTATTTTAACAGGTACTATCAACAGCCCCTAAATTTACAAGGAGACATGCAGAAATTACTTTGGTTCTTTGCAACTATTTAACTTCAGAAATTATCCTTATACAAAAAATGCAGGGGTGTAAAGGCATTTGACACCTCTGATGAGCATTTTTGTACTCTTATGTAACATTGCCATCCCTTGCCAGTAAAGCTCTTGCATCAACCTGAATTTTTCCACATTCTATGAGATATGCAGCCAAGGCTGGGTATCTCTTCTCATATGCCTGAACAAGTATTTAAAGTTACACAGAAAACCACAAAATCCAAGATATCTAAAGTTTTGGGGGTTTGGTTTGGGTTTTTTATTGCTTCATTTATATTTTTCAAACATAATGAAGCCCCACTAAAACCAAACAAATGTTTAGTAGGTGCAAAGCATGTTTAAACCACTGTCTCTAGCACAGTATGGCAAGTGTTATTACAGATTTTTTGGAGAGTCTATTGCTGTAGCAGATAAAGTTAAAATGCTTCATAGGAAATTGTTAAGTCTTACGGAGAAACTAGGCTGTACACTTAGTTTTATATTAATTAATTACACTATATGTTTTGATGCATTTATTGTAGCTAGAATGATCTAAGTGTGATAAATAGCAAACAGACTTGTGTGTGTTTGCTAATCCCATTTTGAAGGTATAAATCCTTAGGTCACAGGGGTTGGAAAGGACACGTGTGCAGTAGGGAAGTGCAACCTCTTAAGTGACACAGCTGCCGGAAGTAAATAGCTAAGTGTCACACAGAGCTCTTTATTAATATGTTCATGCAAGCTGAATACCTTTGTTAGCTAGTTTAGGCATTGGGCTGGTTGGAGTATTTTTGTATTCATAAAATGCAGTAAACATTTTTCTGGAAAAGTCTTTGTTGCACTTCAACATCTGATAAATTTTTGAAGCCGGTGTGGTTTTATTTATGAGTTCCTTGATAAGGCCATCTTTGGTATTGCCATTAAATTATTCTTCCTACTTTTATATTACCATGTGGTAAGTATAGCTTCTCATGTTAACTGTTTTAGTCACCTTCTGCTCTCTGCTCCTTCAAAAATAGCATTCTCATTAAAAGACAAATTAAAAAAAAAACCCCAAACCAAAAAAAATACCTTGACTTAAAGAATACTAGTTGCGGAACTCTAGTAACACGTGCTGTAGATCTTGTGATCTCAGGAAAAAATAAAACAACCTGTAAGCACAGCTTTGCATATGTTACGGGACTAAACTAGGCTGGAGAGAAAAGAAAATTCTGATTAAAAGCTCTGACCAACTAAGTTTAATTTTTCTTTAGGTCAGAGTGTGTCTCATAAGACTTTTTGAAAAGTTGCATTTTACTTAATGTGAAGCCTCTGGTTTTTTCTCTAGCAGAGCTTTCATGAGTGCTCTAGAAATAAGAAATTACAAATATGCTGGCCAAGATTTCTACATTAACAAAACTCAGATTTGGCTCCTAAAGCCATACTGATGCACAGAAGTTCCCTGTGAACCAGGCACTTCAAATAGTTTGCTACTTTTTTAGGTATCTGAACTTCAGCTGATTAGGAAAACTTAAATTAACAAATTATTCTGAATAAATCATAAAAAAAAAAGAAGGAAGAATATGAAATGGAAAGTGTTATCATCAATGCCACTGATAATTAGATATTCATTAAATTATTAATTGATCAGTCCAGCAAAACTGTAAAATCTGTTTCACGTATGAGCAGGAAGGCTGACATGGTCATTCAGGTAATTTTGCTATCCTGACTAGATAGAATTTAAGCCAGGTGGTCTTTAGTCAGAGGATGATTTCTTGAAGGTACTGCAGCATCCCAGTAATGGCTTGGTCACTGGCAGTGTAGACAGTGAGACTTCCATCTTCTCACCCTGCCTTTTTTCTTTGAATTATGGAGAAAAGTATTCAAACCATGACAGGAACCTTGTAAGATCTCCTTACAGGTAAAAACCCTCCAGCGCCACCTCAGAGGCACAAGGCAATTATTCTGTGGTACAGTTATGGTGGTGAACTGGGTTTACAGTGTTGGTCACCAACACCTTATGGTCAAACCATGTATAAATGGTAATTCTGAGGTAAAACTACTGAGAGAACATGGCAGCAAACAGGGCATCCTTTCTTTGTGCTTGGACTTGGGTCTGTGAGTATTTCCTGCATCTCATAGTGCTCAAGTCAAGACAGTTTCTTTCTCTAGGAAACATTTCAGGTTTCTTTCAAGATAATAATTACTTTGACTTCTTCAAGTGGAAGAGTGATTTGTTTTGTAGAAAGCAGCTTCTTTTTTCCCTGGCTGGTGTGATGTGCTTTATCGTGTGCAATGTGATTAAACTGAAGTGGGTGATACCAAGAGAGCAGAGGATGTAAGAGGCTTATAAAATAGAGGGTTTATGTTTCTGTGAGATACGCTGAGACATTTCTGCACGGTAGTTGACACTGCCTAGATTGTCTTGCAAATTCGTTATGCAAAATAATTTTACTAGTTGTGTGGTGGCAGTGGCTGTTTATTCCATTTTCCTTAGCAGGGTGGCAGAGCAGAGTACTCCTGTGCAGGCCAACTTTGGGATATAGATGCATTTGCATTTTTAAAATAATAAGTCTCTGGGAACAGAAACAGTAGAATCACCTTAGCACTGATTGCACCTCAGTAAGTTATTCCTGTTACTTAACTTAGCTCTTCGGGGTACTTTTTAATGAACACACTTATGCTGCTTTATTCTGAGCTAAGTTGCACGGAGCCATATGAACATCAGAGCTCACTTGAGATAGCTTGGGGATCTCAAAAAAGGTGCAGAATGCTAATCTGTTGGTACAGTCTTACATTTCAGTTTTTCCACTTTGACCAAAAGTGTCAGAAGCAGGAGGAAAAAAGTCATAATGACTTCTGTAATACTCTATTTTTATACTATCAATGGGGTGTTATTTAAGACTGCCAGTTCTGAGCCAAAGTCAGCTGGAGAAAAATCAGGCTGAACTTCTGATCCCGAACCAGCAAGTAGAAAATCCCATCCATGCCCAGCATGGCAGCAGTTTTCACTCTGCAGCTGGCCTTTTCCCCACAGTAAAGAAGGATCTTTTCTGCCTCTTGGGCTGGTGAATTCAGTTTACTGTATCCCTAGTTCTTGCTTGTGCTGTCTGTTCTTTGTAGGTTTGTTGCAGCCGGAGGAAGACCCTGCTGCCTCTTAAGCTGAAGTGACATTCATGGACTTTTCTCCCTGAGCCAGGAGCAGCAGGTGAATATTCAAGTCCTGTTCTGGTAATGCTACCCAAAACTAAAAGCCCATGTACTATTTTAGCTTGTGCCTGCCATTAGGTATAGAACCGCTTTTTCTTTTCATACACTTCAACCATTGCAGGTGTGTCCAGGTGACAGCAGGTCAGAAAGAGCTTATGAGATTCTCCTTGTCCCTGTGAGCAACAAGAAATTAAATTTAGAAGTATTAGAAGTTTACAGTGCAACCTTAAATTGGATTGACTCCTGACTCGCTATATATATCACTTTCAGTGTGAGCCTGTTCACTTCCATGTTCCAAATGCAGGATCTATAAATGTTATTGCAAACAAAGCCTCCTCATGGATACCGAAGAAAGCTGACGCTCAGACACTTTTCATCCTACCATGGTACTGGAAAGGAAATTCATCTGACAATAGGTTGTTTCTAAGTCTATGAATGTATATGGGGAAAACCCAAATACATGTCTTTTATTCACTATCCAGCATGAAGACAATTTTGTATTTTAAATGCTAAAGAAATAAACTTTGAAAGATCTTTTATTGCCTAAGTACATATTTTTTTGTCCTATGTTTTCTTTTATAATGAACTTCAAGGAAAATATTTCTTATATTTCAGAAAGGACATTTAGGTTAGCCAATGCTATATTTTCCAGACAACAAAAGCAGTTTTAAAGTAAACATCTAAAAATGAAATTGTATTTTTAAATATGTGAGTTAGAATTCCTTTAAGTTAAACATGTCTCCTTAGCAATTGTATATACTTAGACAAAAAGCAAAACCATTGCAGCTGCTTGTTTCTATAGTTGTTTGTGTTTGGTGATTTGTTTATATTGCTTTTTTGGATTGCTCTAAGGGTATTAGAGTCCATGTAAATCAGCAATGTTAGAAATAGAAGTCAGAAGTAAATTTCTTTAGAAGTGATAGACTTTGTTTCCTGGAAGAGGACCAAGAGTAAGCATCAGCTAACCTTGTATTTTGTACTATACTACTTAAATGTTGCAGCGTTGTGCTGAATTTGACATCTGTTCAATGGGACCACTTTCTAAACCTTTTTGTAATTCCCAGCATCTCTCCAGGTGTGTGAGATGTTTCTAATTTGATCACAGGTACTAGTTCATCTTTTTTGGAAAAATAAAATTGAGTAATCCAAAAGCTGAGAAATAACTCAAAAAAAAAATAGTTTTGATCTCTATTGTTGAACTTGCATTGAGGATATCATTTTTATATTTTGGAAAAAAAAAAGATTGCTATGGTTTTGAACACACTTGAAACTTTAAATGCAAAACCGAAAAAGTTAACACTGAAATTATCACATTTTGGAATTTTCTTGTACTGCTACTGAATCCAAGTTAGGCACTGCCATGAAAAGGATGCTTTTAGCTGGAAACCTCTGTTGACAGAGCAGGAATCTGTTTTGTAGGAACTCACTTGTGAGGTATCATGTGGCTGTTCCATCAGTGTTACAACTTCTGTTGTTGACTTCGAGGCTGCTTAAACAGACCGGGTGTGTTTAAAGAGAAAAAAAGCTTTTTATTATAAGAGCCCTTGGATGTGCAGTGTAAATCAGTAACAATATGTAGTGCTACTGGATAATAATGATCTGAATGCATATTCTCTGCTGTAAATTTCCCTCATGTGGTTCCAATGATATGTGTACATAGACTATTACCTTTGCACTGAACTGACTATACTTCATAAAATGAAGAGCAAAAACAAGTAATGTACTAAAGATGACCATACCTTGTGGCTCCAATTGTGGAAATACTTTTGCAGAACAAAAAGTATAGCCTCAGTGTTATAAATTTGATTTTTATATTTTTTATTAACATGCATGGTAGACTAAGGGTAATATTTTTTAAAAATTAACTTGGTTTTATACATTTTTTCAATGTTTAAAATTATATGATTTAACATTACCTCTGAATGCCAGTGATCAGTAAATTTTTAAAGGAAATACCTCAATTCGAGCATTCTTCTCTTGTTACTTGTCTGATAGGTTAAAATGGACTACAGGGTGTGATAAAGTGAGCATATGATGTAGGTGCTTAAACTGTGCTATAGAAGGTGTAAGATGATTTACTGAAAAGGACCTAAATGATACATTACAAGTGTTGAGTGCAGTTACACAATCATGGCTCATTCTGCCCAACTGGACATTTTCCTCATGAATGGCTTGTAAATTGAATTTTCAGCGTGAAGCCAAATTAAAAATGAAACAAAAAATACTTGGTTTGCTCTGTAATTTTTTTTTTAATAAACAATAGAGTTTACAGTAAGGGAAAGGATACAAACCATAATTGTTAAGACTGAGTCTGTATATGTTTAGGCATGGTTTGTTGATGTGTGTTCTCTGTGTCAGTGTGTGTAGGAGAACAGTGTTTGTTTACCTGACAACTGGGAGCATGAAATACAGAGGTTTAAAGGGGAGGGAGGGGTGAAAAAAAAGAGAAAGACAATATCCCTCTGTGACAGCGATATTGACTCCAGTTCTATTTTGCATGCTTAAAGGAGAATATTGAAAGATCAAAAAATATTCAGAAAAGGCACTCCAGAATTCTGGAGAATAAGTCTGTCCAAATTAGACTGAAGTAGCTCTGGCTACATTTTTTTATCCAGGAAACAGACAAGAAGAGACCCAACACTCAAAGACACCTATATACCTGAGAAATTGATAATGGAGGGTGGAAAAAAGGCATCCTCTGAGGTCCAGTGGGTGTAAGCTGAACCATTAATATGAACAGTATCAAGAATAAAAGTGAAACACTGGGGGAACTCACCAGAGAAATGACAGACATTCAGCAAGGTAGGAAGATTTCAAGGGAAGACTTCTTAGTGTTTTTCTTAATGTTATTCTCTAATTTCAAGTGATGGAGTTGTTGTGGTTAACCTCAGCTGGCAACTAAGTACCACGCATCCTCTTGCTCGCTCTCTCCCCACCCTTGGTGGGAAGAGGAGGAGAACTGAGGAAAAAAAGGAAGAAACCTGGGGGTTGAGGTAAGAACAGTTTATTAGTTGAAATAAAATAAGATAAAATAATAATGAAAAGGGTGACAAGAAAGAGGAATAAAACCCAAGAGAAACTAGTTATGCTCAACATAATTGCTTACTACCCTCTGGCCAATGCCCAGCCCCTCACTGAGCAGTGATCAGCTCCCTCCAGCAACTCTCCCCAGTTTATATACTGGGCATGACGTTCTGTGGTATAGAATATCCCTTTGGACAGTTCAGGTCAGCTGTCCTGGATGTGCTGCCTCCCAGCTTCTTGTGCCACTCCTCAGTGGCAGACCATGGAACACTGGAAGTCCTTGATTTGCGGTAAGCACTGCTGAGCAACAACCAAACCATCAGTGTGCTACCAACTTTATTCTCATGCTAAACCCAAAACACAGCTCTGTACCAGCTACTAGGAAGAAAATTAAGTCTATCCCAGTTGAAAACAGAATGGGTTGTGGATGCCCTTCACCTACCCAAGTGTCTGTTTTCTCTCGTCTGTGTTGCAAGGAAACTCCTGGTTGTTTTACCTCGCTGAGCTGCTGGGGCAGTTATCTGTAACCCATGCTTGTGCCTTTTCTGCCTCTGAATACCCTCTGCCCAAGCCTCTCAGCTGAGGTGTACTTGAGGGAAGTACTCACATCATCACTTTCTTCTGGTTGACCCACACACAAGCAGACATCTAAGGACCATAAGAAATGTTCCTTTCTCAATCCAAGCACAAGGCCTGGAAGAGCCTTCCCAGGTCCTTTGAGGGACAATGTTTGGTAGCTCAGGCCTATGAGAGCAGAGTGTGGCTGACTGCTTGGCAGTCATGCTGCCCAGGGGCTGCTTCCTCAGCTGATGCATGGACACCAGACCCTCCCCTTCTTCTGGGTTCTGCCACCACCCTTCACTGTTTGTTCCTATTCACAGAATCATGGAATATGCTGAGTTGGAAGGGACCCACAAGGATCATTGAGTCCAATTCCTGGCCCTGTGCAGCACATCCCCAAGAGTCACACCATGTGCCTGAGAGCATTGTCCAAAGGCTTCTTGGACTCAGGCAGCCTTGGTGTTGTGACCACTCCCCTGGGGCACCTGTTCCAGTGCCCAACCATCTGCTGGGTGAAGAACCTTTTTCTAATTATCCAACCTAAACCTCCCCCGACACAACTTCAGGCCATTCCCTCAGGTCCTGTCACTGCTCACCACAGAGAAGAGATCAGTGTCTTCCCCTCCTCTTCCCCTCATGAGAAGGTTGTAGACCGCGATGTGGTCTCCCCTCAGTCTCCTCCAGTGAACAGACCAAGTGACCTCAGCCACTCCTCATATGGCTTCCCCTCAAGGCCCTTCACCATCTTTGTTGCCCTCCTTTGGACCCTTTCTAATAGTTCTATGTCTTTCTTATATTGTGGTGCCCAAAACTGAACACTGGACTCAAGGTGAGACCACACCAGCGCAGAGTAGAGCAGGAATGGTTTGTGTTGGAACGGACCTTAAAGATCATCCATTTCCAATCCCTGTGCCATGGGCAGGGACATCTTCCACTAGACCAGTTTGTGTAGGACCCCATCCAACCTGGCCTTGAAATGTTGCTCCTTTCCTTTCCCCGACTTCTTTTTTTCATCATATTGCACTACCTTGCAGTCTGTGCCTACGTATCAAAGGTAATTTTTTGTTAGACTGCCTAAGGATATTTTCATTGTTATTCTTACTGTTGTTATTATTCCAACAATTATTGTTATTGTTGTTATTATTACCTGGGGGTGCTAGTCAACAGCCAGCCAAACATGGGCCAGCGTGTGCCCAAGTGGCCAAGAAGGGCAGTGGCACCCTGGCCTGTACCAGAAATAGTGTGGCCAGCAGGACCAGGGCAGTGATTGTCCCCAGGTACTCAGCACTGGTGAGGCATCACCTCGAGTGCTGTGTCCAGTTCTGGGTCCCTCAGTTCAGAAAGGACACTGAGGTGCTGGAGTAAGCTCAGAAAACGGCAATGAAGCTGGTGAAGGGTCAGGAGCACAGGTGCTACGATGAGCAGCTGAGGGAGCTGGGGGTGTTTAGCCTGGAGAAAAGGAGGCTCAGGGGGGACCTTATCACTCTCTACAACCACCTGAAAGGGGGGTGTACCCTGGTGGGGGTCGGTCTCGTCTCCCAGGTAACAGGATGAGAGGACAAAGTCTCAAAGGGCACATGGGGGTTTAGGTTGCCCTTCAGGAGGAAGTGCTTCACAGAAAGGGTGATAAGATGTTGGAATGGGCTGCCCAGGGAGGTGGTGGAGTCACCATCCCTGGGGGTGTTTAAGGAAAGACTGGACCTGGCACTTTGTGCCATGCTCTAGTTCATGTCATGGGTTGGACTCGATGATCTCAGAGGCCTTTTCCAACCTCATGGATTCTGTGTGACTCTGTGATTACCATCATTATTATCACTATCACCACAATTATCGTTATTATCATTATTGCTCAGCTCTAAGCCCTGAGGGGACCCGGGGGTGGGCCCTGCACACAGCGCCCCCTAGCGGCCGCCGCCGCCGCCGCTCTGTGACGCGCGCGCCGCGGGCGGGGCCGTTCCGTCCTCGCGGGGCGCG
>VZTE01002323.1:2429226-2549093 GCA_013397775.1 Eulacestoma nigropectus
CTGTCACCATGCTGAGCCGCAGCTCCTTCACCAGCCTGGTGGTGGGCGTGTTCGCCGTGTACGTGGCGCACACCTGCTGGGTCATGTACGGCATCGTCTACACGCGGCCTTGCCCGGCGGCGGCGGACGGTGCGGCCGGGGGATGCGTTTGGCCCTACTTGGCGCGGAGGCCCAAGCTGCAGGTGAGCGGGGCGGGGGCGGCTCTCGGCCCAGCGCCCAAGTCACGGGCTCCTCGGCACCACCCCTGTCCCTGCCCTCTGTCGCTCTCCGTGCCCTCTGCCCCCGCTTCTGCCCCCTGGCCCTGCTCCCGCCCGGGCGAGCCGCTCCCACGCCCTCTCGTAGTCCTGGGCCTTGTGGAGAGCGCCCTTGGCTGGTGCAGGGGTAGGACTTGGGTTCAGGCGTTTTTATTGACTTCATGTATGTGCTGTCATACACATACTGGTTAGAGCAGCCTTGCGTAAGGAATGCTGGGCCTGTTTAGTCTAGAGAAGACTGAGAAGGGATCTCATTAATCCATATAAATATCTCAAAGGTGGGTGCCAAGGGGATGGTGCCAGAGTCTTTTAAGTGGTACCCGGCGACAGGGTGAGGAGTAATGGCCATAAACTAAAACACAGGAAGTTCCACTTCAGCGTGAGGAAGAACTTCATTATGTTGAGAGTGGCAGAGCACTGGAACAGGCTGCCCAGGGAGATTGTGGAGTCTTCCTGTCTGGAGACATTCCGAACACGCCTAAATGTGTTACCTGCTCTAGGTGACCCTGCCTTGGCAGGGGGGTTGGACAAGATGATTTCCAGAGGTCCTTTCCAGCCCTGACAATTCTCTGGTTCTGTGAGATGGCTCCACTTCCTTCAATTTCCAGTACAGACCATCCCATTAAAATGTATTTAGTGGTTGTGTTTCAGCCCCTAAAAGGAGCTGCAAGACTTTGAGTACACCATTTTCTTTTGCTGTGTATACAACTTTCCTGCAACTGAGGGAATTAGTGAAGCTGAAAGACAGACCTATACTCTAAACATAGTGGTGCATGAATTTATTTCCATACTCTGATTTCTCTGTGCTGTGTTTTGATTTCAGTTAAGCGTGTATACTACCACACGGTCAAGCATTGGTGCTGAGAGTAATATAGATCTCGTTTTGAATGTGGAGGATTTTGATATTGAGTCCAAATTTGAAAGGTAAGGATCTGAACCAGTAGTATCCAAGGTATCAGAGTTCTTTGTTTCATTCTGAAGTGTGCATCCTAACTAAGAGTTACATGGACAGAAGTATGCATGAAGCAAGTTAGATTTCACTATTGGTTAGCTTGGATCAGCGTGCTGTTTTCAGCCATATAGGCAAACGTTTTGCAGAAGTGTGCCTTGCTTATAATAGTAAAAATTAGCTTCCACTGAGAAAACCTAAAGACAAATGTGCCTGGAAATGCTTGAGTCTTGCCTCCAATCACATAGGTGGGACACTGGCTACCCATGTTATGTTTTGTTCTTAATTGCTGTGGCTTCTGACCTGGAACAGGACTTGGATGTCAAACCATATTCTTTCCTGTGTTTAAGCAACATGCTCTTCCATAACTGTTTCTCTGCTAATAATCACACAAGAAAACCTTCTTTTCTGATAATTTGGGGTTTGGGCATCTTCTGAATGGATAGAGGTGCCAAGACTGTGCCCTTAGAGAAGTTTTTTAGTATAACAGTGCACTCTACATAGGCGCTTTGTACAATTAAAATGACTGGAATTACTTGTTTTGTTCTTTGTGTTTGCTGCCTCACTTTTTGTTTGTTTATTTTTTTAAAATAACTGCCTCACTCTTGACTCTCTTACTGTAGTCTCCCAGCTTCTTTCACTCTCTGGATTTTCTATGATTAAAGAACTTGTTGGTTGCAGTTTAGGTCATATTAAACTTCATCTCTGGCAGACCTTATAAGAATTGTTTTACTGACAGGATCTGCTAAGCCATGGAAAGTATTCAGAGCAGAATAAGCTGAGCAAGACTACAGGAATAGAGGAGGCATTATGCAAGGGTGCAAGTAGGATGATTTCTTGGCTAGTACAAGGGGAGGGACTTCACGGTTTGGGGCTCCAGTTTAGAGTGCTGTGCTTGGCATGCCATAGCTGAGAAGATACTTTATTAATGCAAAGTGCATGGCAAAGCTTAGTGATTTTCTTTTTGAACTTTGTATCATGTATGCGGTCTGTGATACATATTCAGCACATGGAAGGCTGTTTTTTTACAAGTGCTGTCATAATTTTGGCCCTGTGACCTATCAGTAGAGGAAAGCAACAAAAGAATTGATAACGCAGTCCTGTGTTACCTAGGGCATTAAAGTGTGAAGTGGATGAAGGTTAAACTATCTTAAGATAATAGTAAAACTTCGGAAATGCATATATTGTGATATGTAGTGGAGTATAAAAAATGACCCCATCCAGCCATGGAACGTGTGAGCCAGAAGTAATTGTTGTGTTCCAGGCAGCCCAAATGTTTAGTAATAGCGAAATATTTCAACATGTACTATGTCGTCTCATAATATATTTATTTTGTATTTTAGGACAGTGAATGTCTCTGTGCCAAAGAAAACCCGAAATAATGGCACATTATATGCATTTGTATTTCTTCATCATGCTGGCATTTTGCCGTGGCATGATGGTAAGCAGGTGCATATAGTAAGCCCTCTGACAACATACATGGTCCCCAAACCAGAAGAGATTAATTTGCTCACTGGTGAATCAGCCACACAGGTAGGTGTGTGTTCCATCTATAGAATAACATCTACAAAATAAGTAATTTCTTTTATAGACACTTCTAGTGTTAGTATCTGCAGTCCTTGCATCTTTAAACTAATAATGATACAATGGAAAAAAAAAATCAAAATCCTCTTCTTGATTATCATGCTAATAGCAGACTATTCAGCAGAGCAGAGGCAGAACTCTTTAAAACACTGGCTAGTTATTAAAATACTTCCCTAGTTAGCAATAATTACTTCAAGGATTCGTTGCTTTTGGTAGAAATACTGTATTGCTCTGTGACAGCGTGGTGCTGCTTTCTATAGTGAGTTGTATTCATGTGAAAGGATCTGCTTTGCTGTTGTAAAATAGCAGAATAAGATAGAAAGACAGATAATGTTTGTGGATCATTCACGTCCTTTGGACTGTTTTGAAGTAACATCTGATTACTGTACAGATCTGCTTTCAAAGTGATTTTTTCTTATTAGTATCCATATTCCTGAGGTATGAAGATTAATTAGGTGATTATTCCTTCTTGATGAACAAGATTGTAAATGGACATTGAAGTTTTTCAGTGTCAGACTGTGGTGGGCCTATATAATCCATTCTTTAGTATTTGAGCAAAATGCTTTGATCTGGTCAAAATTAAGGTAAAGTGTTTCCTAGTGGGCTTCTGATTTTTAATATACTTAATGACTCCCTGGATTCTCTGAGTTAGATTATTACCCTATTCCAAATTGTGTGTTGGTTAGTAGTATGTATTTTTATTCTTTTTTTGAAGCAAATTGAAGCAGAAAAACAGACCAATGCCTTGGATGAACCTGTCTCTCACTGGAGGTCAAGACTAACCTTAAATGTCATGGTGGAAGATTTTGTGTTTGATGGATCATCCCTCCCTGCTGATGTTCACCGTTACATGAAAATGTAAGTCGATGACTTAATTTCATCAGATAGGTTATTATTAACTTATGGCACATTTCTTCAAAAATCCTTCCTGACTTTCTTTCCTATTTTATGTTTAAATGAGCACCTAGAGACAAGAACAGATGCTCTTAATGCTTGCATTTTGGTAGTGACAAATTGCTGCTAAGATATTATGTACTGGAAAACCTTATTGGAGATACCTGGTTCCTGGGCAGCTCAGAGTTTAGAATACTTTTTTTCTGTGAAGTTATCATAGGAAGGCAAAGCAGGACTACAAAGATACAGGTAAAATGCTATAGCAGACTTCAAACCCATTTATTCTCCATTTGTCCTTCTGGCCTTCAGAGCAATTGCCATCCCTTGACCCTTTCCGGTTATCCTTCATCTGCAAGTTATCTGTACAAACTGGAATTGCTGAAGAGGCACAGCTGATCTCCTGTGATAACTTTTTTTCTCCATTTATGATTGGCTTTATTTTACTTTGACATTGTGTGTTCCTACGTGATGTCATTTTCCTCAGGAAAATACTCACAAGCAGGGATAGGTTTTTAGGCCACTAGGTGCAAGCAGTAGCTTCTGCTCACAGCTGGCTTCAGTCGCTTGCAGTATCAAGCTTATAATTAGTGCTGTATAGGCTCGTGCTGCTGTATGTTATTGCCTTTCTCTACAAGTACCCCCTTAAATCCAGAAGTAGTTGGTTAACCAGCAGACTCTGGGGTTCTAGGAAAGCTTCCCAGCCAGAATAGATAAACTTAGTAACTCATAAGATAGACCCATAACAAGAAGAGGTTGTTGGACTGGGGTTGATGAACAAGGATGTTCTTTCTGGTTGATTTGCATCGGTGCTGCATTATACAGGAAAATAGTTTGGATATGAAATAACTTGCAATTTCACTAACAATAGCTTTAATCATAGTGGTTACATAGAAATCTAAATCAGTTAAATAAGCAAGCACTATTTCTGAGCCTCAGTTTAGTACTTTTCTGTGTTACTATTGCACGTTATGTGTCTAGTATGCAGTCTTTCTTAACATGCATAGAGACTTCTTTCTTTTGTCAACAGCTAAAATTCAACTTTTCAGCCTTTAAAAATCTCCATTATGCTATTTAGATTTGTACTGAGAACATCACAGTGTAGATGACTGCCTTTCTAGTGAAGACTTTAAGAGTTTGTCTCTGTTAGGGCATTGGACTAAATACTTTTCTAAGATACTGACAGAGCAATTGCATGTAGATCATAATTTGCTAATAACTTTACAGTAATCAGTTTGGTAGAGGGCTTGAAGGCTAGGAAGTTTTATTTGGATTCGTGCAGGTTGGTGAGGTGGTAGAGCAATCCACATGAGAGCTTGTGTAGATGGCAGAGAAAGATTTCTGCTCCTTGTACACTCTCTGCAGTAGTATCTGGCCTTCCCGTCTGCGCATCAGCTATCACATTCATGGTCCCATATGGGCTAGAGCATGTGGTTGACATCCTGCTGGGCACAGAGGAGTGGGGGAGATGGTGGAGAGGTCGCAGTAGGAGGGGGATATTTGAGACAAAGGGTACAAATGTATGGCAGTAAACTTCAGCATGTTTCTCTTCCACAGCTTAAACTTCCCTTGGTCATGCAAAAGCTTCAGCATCATCACAGCCAATTTAATTTGTATTTTTATCTGCTTATTCTGTCTTTCTACAGAAGAGTAAAAACAAACAAAATTTTTCCATCCAGGTATCTTTCAATGAAAGATTGATTCTAGGCTAGTGGCTAATTTCTTGCTGTGTGTTAAAAGAAAATGTGCCTGAAAAGATGGTGGGAAATTTCTACATGGGTAGATCTGAAAGTGATGAATGAGTGCTAATTTGAATAAAAGTAGTTTTCTTTTTAGATCACTACAGTCATAAAATCCATGTTTAAACATCCTAGGGTTCAGTTGGGGAAGACAGTGCATTACCTTCCAATATTATTTATTGATCAGCTAAGCAACAGAGTGAAAGATTTGATGGTGAGTAATAGAATACCTTTAATTACATTTAACAGTTTTAACAATAATCTTCAATGTTGTTTTAATTAAGATTTTCTCATAGGTTGTTTGCTGTAATGAAAAAGTATAAACGCACAAAAGGACTCAATGACAATTTAACTTAATATGATCAACTGGTAATAAAACCGCAGAAGCTGGATCTGGGTTTTGAGACTTCTCTCTGGCAGAAATATCTGTCAAGCACTTTCTTCTAGTCCACCAAAGATGTTTGGATTCCATTGCTTCTGCCTTTTGGGTGGATATGGAGGACATCACTGTAGCACCAGCAGTGGCAGGAGCAGTCTGCTCAGTAGTTTGACTCCCTAAGATGAAGAAGTTGTGAGAGCATCCCAGAGTAGCTTCCTAGAAGTCTAGGGAAATAAGCATATTGACATATCCACAGCTGATAGTGGAGCTACACTTGAGATAAGTCAGTAGCTATTCTCTTATCTCCTCAAAATTCACTTGTGGTTAAATTTCTGGGTACTGCTCTCTATCATGATGATAACTTGAGCACCTGAAAGCTTGGTGTTACAGTATGTCCAATGATTTTGTGCTCTCAAATAAATCAGGACTTTGAAACTTCAGTAATGTAATTACAGAAGGGTGAAGTTGGATGAGATTTTTTGAAGATTGCTAGTCCAATGCCCCTTGTCAGAGTAGGATCACATAGAGTGAGTTGTTTATGACCTTTTCCTGTTAAGTTTTGGTTATATCCAAGGATGGAGAGGCCACAGCCTCTATGGGCAACCTGCTTTAGTGTTCAGTCACTCCAGCAGTTAAAAAAAAAAAAAAAAGGCATTTATAAATTTAAGTAGAATTTTCTGTATCCAGTTTTTGCCCACTTTTTCTCTTGTAGGAAATCATGCAGTTCCTTTGCTACAGGTTGCACATGGCAGTCCCCTGTATCTAAATCATATTGATCTTAGCAGCCCTTAGTTAAGTCTTGCAGTTCTTTTCAGTTGCACTGACTGGAGTTTGGTAATTGGAGTTGCTGAGAACAGTCTTGGGGAATGTCTCAAAACTGTTCAGTGAGCTCATCTGGATTCTCCATCTTCTAGATGGAAGCCTTGGTAGATGTAAACTTCCCACAAACTTTCTAAATTGTGTCTCAAATTCATTACTTTAGCTCAGACAAAGAATTTTGTTACTTAGTGTTCAGGAGAATCTTTACAAACTTGTGTCCCTTCAACCCCAAATTTGTACAGCAAAATAAACTCATGAACATTTGTTACAAGTCTTGATAGCAGATAGTTTTGTCCAATATTTCTTTAGATATATATTTGTAATGTCTCTATTAGTGGTCGTTGTCCTTTGTTTTACGTTTTATCATAGCTCATCCAGTCCAGTACATTCACGTGAACTTCTAACTGGTCAAGTCATGTACCCTGTTTACAAATAAATTCAGCATTCTCATGTTACTAATGACATTCCTGCAGTTGTCATGCATGTCACAGTTAATGCTGTTGTAACTCACTGCCTTAGAAAGTCATTAAAGATCCTGGGAAGTGCTGCAAAGGCTATTCCACTAAGAGCAGCAAACCTCCCATTCAGCAGTGGTTTATGTGATGTCTCAGTAGTGACTGGTCAAAGGGCTCTCGAGCCCTGCAGCAAGAGTGGTCCTGTAGTAAACATCCTGTGAGAGAATGAGGGGTAAGTGAAGAGCAGGAAAGAAGGTGGTACAGCTTTGGTGGAGCCAGGTTAATGTTTGACTGTAAATAGGGGCACAGACAGTGTCTGTTTTCTATGCCTGACCTAAAATCATGGAGCTGAAGATGCATTTTTCCTGCTTGTGCTGGGCTGTATAGATTGTCAGCTGACTCTCATTTTGGTCAAGATGTAGGTCTTCTGTGGTAAGTACTGCAGTGTAGAGATTGTGTTCCTCATGTTCGTAAATGTGCTTGCCAATGCTGGGGTTTTGGGGATTGCACAGAATTTAATAAAGAGATCATTTTAAAATTCATACCACTGAACTTATTTGCAGTGTTTGCACACTGTTTTGTAATATTGATTAAGTAGAGTTCTACAAGTAGCATGTGATGCTCTGATGCCATACTGCAAGAGTAGGTTGTATTGCAAGGATTTGGTCATTCCTAGCTTTCAGAGGCCATCCATCACACATCGAGATTGTGAGGCACCGCTTGTGGGCTTTTAGCTGTTTGTTGAGAAAGAATTCATTCTTCTAATCTTATCTTTATTTTAGAATTCCTATCTCTGTCTCCTATTGCAATCTGATTTTCTCCCTACTCTACCCCTAACTCCACCCTAGTAGTTCTTTGTCTGTGGAGAGTGCACCTGCCACATGCTGCTTACCCAGGTGTTTGCAAAATATTTGTTGCTTGTTCATCCTCCACAGATAACATTTCTTTTCTCTTTCTCCCATAAATGTTAATGCTGTTTTTGATAGACTGAGAAATTGAAATGAAACTAGCTGAATTACAGCAATCCTTTGGAAAGGAGAAGCAGTCTGGAAGGTGTTTATATAGTTTTTGGTAAACAGGTGTAGAATCTTGTTGGCATTCTCTACAGTTAGCTCTAACCACACCTGGTTTTTTGTTCCATTCAGTCCAGAGATCCCTGACACTGTTCTAGTTTCTCAAGCTTTTCTTTCTGCTGTATTCATGAAATTTTATCAGCTTCCCTTCTTCCTCATGCACCTGCATGTTCTGTCACTGTCTGAAAAGCCTACAGGGTCTTAGGAGGGTGGTGAAATTAAGATTTGTATGTACTCAGTGAAGGAAAGAGTGAATGGGAGAATGAACGTAGCCCTCAGTTCACATCTGACTGATAGGTGGGGAGTCTAAAACCATGTTCTATGTCACAAGAATCAGAAGTCCATTCACCTCAGTTAGGTGTCAGCTAACTAATTACTGTAGAAAGAGGTGCAGTGTAGAGTAGCAGGTCTGAGATGGGAATTACGATTGGGAGTAATTAGGAGCCTGGAGCAGTAGATCTTGAGCTCTTGTAAAGAGTGTCTGCCCATCTATAGTCCTGAGCTATCCTTGGAAATAAAAAACATACTGCCTGACTTATACTTAGGTAGCTGCTGAGTATTCTAACATCTGAGAGGACAAGGGTTTTTTCTTTTTTTTTTTTCTTAAACCTGTTTTAGAGGTGGATATGGACAGCTGTCATGCAGAAGGAGCTGAAGCAATTTAAGACTTTTTTTTTCCAGCTTAAGTAACACATAGATGATACAGTAGGATTAGCTGAAATTTATTCTTTGGGGAGCAGGAAGAAAGTTTTTGTGATACCCCAGAGCCCAAAGTTATCTTACTTAGCTTTAGCTGTGGTGTTTTCGCTAGTCTGAGCTAGTTGGCATCATCTTGCTTCCCTACCCTTTCAGTTTTTCTCAAAATCCACCTCAATGTAGTAAACTTCTGACTGTGGCCTTTGAATTTGTTTGTTGGTTGAGTTTTTGGGGGATTTTTATAATGTTCTAGTTTATGTAATCTTAGCATATACATTTAGAGAAGAACTGTCAAAAGAATTATCTTAAGCACTCTTTTCCCACTTTATGCTGCCATCTCAAAGGCATTTATGTACAGGAACAGTGAGGTTGCTATAGGAACTTGAACAGAACAAACTGCTAATTTAACATTTCTCAGAAAAAACGCAAAGACTTCAGGCATGGTATAGAAGTCTAAGATCTTATTCCCTTTAAAAAACAAAAGTTCTTAAAATTGTGTGATTAAATTATAGTGTGATACAACCGCTTTATTTAAAAAAATGAATGGAAGTAATTGTTACCATTTTTCTGCTATCAAAATGAAACTATGTCTTTTTGAAATGCAGGTTATAAATCGTTCATCAACAGAGCTACCTCTTACAGTGTCATATGACAAAATATCTCTTGGAAAACTCAGATTTTGGATCCACATGCAGGATGCTGTGTACTCCCTCCAGCAATTTGGTATGCTTACCTTTAATGACTTTAGGCCAAGAAACCACAACTAACCCCTCAGTTTGTTTCTTTCATGTACATAGAAGACAATTCTTTTTTTTTGATAGCTGGTGAAGCAGTTTAATGCTACAAATTTTGTGTTGTTTCACCTTAAGTTAAAGATAAAAATATATGTTGATGTGGTAGGGAACAAGAATACAGAGGTGAATTAATAATTTTTAAAATTAATTTTATTTGAATAGTACTCTCTAAAAACATAAGAGGACATAATCAAGAAGAGCATTTTCACCCTGGGTTTCCCCTGTCATCCATGTAACAGAAAAGTTGGATCAGTGGTACATAGGCTTTGATATAAGGTATATACAGCTGCTCACTGTAGCCATATATCTGCAGTGAAATACAGGCAGGCCATCCTAAGTAAAATTGAACTGCTTCTCCTTAGCTCGGGCTAATATATATTAAAGCTACAAGTATGTCTGCTAAGCATAACTGTTTTGAAAGAATCGACTAACTGCTTGCTCAGAGTTTGTGTAGGGCATTTGTCCACCATCGCTGCTCCATAATTTTTTGTAAGCATCCTCAGAATTGAAATTTTCGTGTTCCATGCCTCAGTTGTCTTGTGAAAGACACAGGTATCAAGATCTCTCATCCCACGTGTACCTCGTCTGCCTGGAAAAAAAGCCTGTCTAAGATGCTGATTGTTTCCCATAAGTATATAGATAGTGAAATGTAAGGTTTGAAATTTTCCTATTGGAGTAATTTCTGGAACAGTCAGATTAGTAGCGAAACTCCAAAATCACTTGAAAATGGCCACGTTCTTGCTGTGATGGCAAAGTAGGCTGGTGCTGAATTCAAGCACCATTGCCATAAATGCAGCATTGTGTATTTTCTGAGAACTTTAGACTTCAATCATAGTGTTGCGTCTGTGATCATGTTTCTCACTGACTTTTGTTGTCCTTTACAGTGAAGTCCTTTTCTCAATTTTCAGCTTTTGATGTGAAGTTCACTTTTCTTGTCTGTCACACTAAAGTTCAGAGGCCAGTTTTTAAAACCTTTTTTTTTACTTCCCGCTCAGGCCAAAAAGATTTCCTCTGTCATGCCATTTGTCTGTCAGGTGTTCAGCTTAGGTTGTAATTACACAACATGTTAAAGGCACGTTACAAAACACATTGTAATTACGTAAGTTAAAGGTTTGTAACTGATGGGTTTTCTTTATGGCAAGCCAGATAACTTGCCAAAATATAGGTAGATGAGGATTTTACCAATAAAGCTTCCATCATGTTTTGGATTTATGATTCCTTAACAAAACTTGTGCAGGTCACGTAAGATTCCTTTCATATTGAATTTGAGCATAACAGCAATGAACTGTCTGGTACTTCTTGCACAGTGACTTGTTCTTTCTCATAGGGTTTTCAGAAAAGGACGCAGATGAAGTAAAAGGAATTTTTGTTGATACTAACTTGTACTTTCTGGCTTTGACATTCTTCGTAGCAGCATTCCATGTAAGTGGTTTTAGTTTTTAGGAGCTACATAGTATGAAAAAAAAAGGGGGGGAGGTGTCTAACTTTCAGGTGTTTAATTTATTAAGAATTATTCTTGAAAATACCAATTTCAGTAGAGCAATGGAAGCATGTTCTGGTACAAGTCAGCTATATTTCCAATACAGAGTTAATATAAAATACTTAAATAAGGCAGAAATTTATGATAATTATATAGAAACTAACAGTCTTGACTGAAATTTGAAACATTACCTTCATTATCACTTTTTTTACATTGTCGTTGAACCAAAGCCCCTAGAGTTAATATGCCTGTCAACATTGGTTTAAATTTTGTTGACTTCTCACAAGGTTTACCACTGCAGTGGCATAGCTGGGACATCTCTACTAGGGTTTGAGTCTGACTTCTAATCCCTGCAGAAATTTAGATCAGCTGAAATAAATTGCTTCCAGAAACATTGCTGTAAAGTGTGGAGCACTGATGGTTATTTGTTGTTGTTTGTCTCTTTCTTAGCATTGGCTTAAATCTGAATCTTGGGTTTAGACACTGTGAACATTTTTGTAATCTACAATTACACTCAACACAATTCCCATACTCTAGGAAAGATAACTTGCCTGGAATGTTATGTTTCTTTATACTTACATTACATACAGTTAATTTTATTGGAAAGCCTTAGACTTCCATTACATAGTAATTTAATTTTTCCACTGTTTATCATGTTGCAAGGTATCTGTAGACTGGGACAAGCTTTTCTGGTACTTTTTTCTTTTGTGCATCATTTTCCCAAATAATTAAAAAAAAAAAAAACCCAACCCCTTCCTATAAACAAACAAACAAATCCCACAAAATCAACTGAAAACTTTCTCATTTAAATCCACAGACCCAAGAATTTTTGGAATCTGAGTTGGAATTTTTTTTAAGACACTGCATGTTTAAAGGAAATACTGAAAAATATACTGAATGAAAATATTGAAAAAAATAAAAAAGCTTTCTACAAATAAATTTTATTCTAAAATGTCCTGGAAGTTTAGGTTGACAGAGGAAACCTGGCTTGCTATATTGTAGGATTTTTTTTTAAAAGCTTTGGTATTATTCAAACCTAGATTGACTATCAATCCAATACAGAGCATTTTCAGTCTAATTTATTGTGCCTTTCCCTGGTCTCTCAAGGAGGTGTGTGGTTCATCAGGGTCCTCATTGTTCACCCTCTATGATGAGTTACCCTGTATTGGGTCCCTGACTTTCTTTACAGGACAGTGATTTGTACAGCATTGTAATGGTAGCAGTATTTGAAATTCATCCTGTCATTTTGTATTTCTTTTAGAGCCTAGGCTTCTAAAACAGCTTTTCTTTTTAGCTTTTATTTGTGAATCTTAATTTTCATTTCTGTAGCTTCTAAAACGGGGGTTTTTAATACCACGTTGAATGCATTGTTAACATTTTCTGTCTCTAATTAGTGTGTGTTTCAAGCAAATAAGTATTTTTCTTCCTATTTGCAGCTTCTCTTTGATTTCCTTGCATTTAAAAATGACATCAGTTTTTGGAAGAAAAAGAGGAGCATGATTGGGATGTCTACAAAAGCAGGTGTGGACTAGAATGCAAAGTGTTGTCTGTGCGCTGTCTATTTTATGATGTGTGCTTTCAGTCTTGCTCTAAGTTGATGCTTTGTAGGTTCACAGAGATAGCGAAATGAGATCATTTTGTGTACAAAGAAGAGATTGCTAACAGTCTACACAGTTAGATGGTTCTAACTTTGTTAGTTCTGTGCTCTGTTATCACTTGAGCACTTACGTTACTTCTGAGGTTTGACTGTCTTGGAATTGGGAATTAGATTAATATTGAGTCAGTTACCATGTTTTCCTTGCTGTAAGAACAGAGAAGTACTTTGAGAAAAGAATGAAGACCAGAAAAAGTTCTGTGGATGGAGAATATGCTTTCATGGGTAATGCTGTTCTGCAAATCCCTTGTGTTCCTTGTAGATAACTACCGGTTCCAAAATACTTGTGGGTGGAAAGTGCTGTAGTGTAATGTTCTTGCTTGATTTGGGTTTGATGTAAACAGGAGCAATAGAAGCTCCTGGGGTGGGGGGAAAGGGAGAGCATGGGACGGATGATTTGATTTGTGTATAGGAAAGATTAGAGAAACATAGTGATCTGACATCCTGCCAAGCCTTCCTAGAAACAGATGAATGTTTTTCCAATAGATTTTTCCCAATTTTGTTTATAAAGAAAAATTATAAACCTGGAGTCACTTGACCTCTGAGACTATCCCTAATTCTATCATATTTACAGATGGATTAAAACATATAAGGAATATCAATACCAGGGGGAAGACAAAAGGCATGCTAATTTGTGATAAACAACATGTTTTTCTCATGTAGAGAATCGATGTATCATTTTTATGAGAGTGCATTTGTTTTTTTAAAGCAGTTGTACTGCTGTTGGCATGTGTATGCCAAAAAGTTAAAAATTCAGAACGGTCCATGGAATTTTCAGAAATATGAGTCAATTGCCCGTTTCAAAACTCAGTAAAGTCAAATTGAAAAGACTTAACATTTACAAACAGTAAATGAATTTCAAAGACTGACATATTATCTCACAGCCTTTCAGCTTCCTGGTGACAAGAATCGTGTCCATGTAGTCCCTAATGGTACTGATACATTGCTGAATAGCTGAAGTACAGAAGTCTTCATTAAATGTTCCAATTTTCTTTCATCTCTTGTGATAAAGATTGCATAAAATGTTTTTGTTCCCTATTTGTCCGGAGATCACTGGCTGTTTCTACAACTAGTAGATATATCAAGAAGTACACAGAATAAATTAATGCTTAAACTGTTTAAGACAGAATTACACTAAATAGGCCATCAGTCTTCTGTCATCTCAGCTGTTCATTTAAATATTAATAAGCCTTCAATTTTCATTTTTTCTGTCTAGTGCTTTGGCGGTGCTTTAGTACTGTGGTAATATTTCTTTTCCTTTTGGATGAACAAACAAGTTTATTGGTACTGATCCCAGCAGGCGTTGGTGCAGTGATTGAGGTGAGTTCTTAAAGCTGTAGCACGAGATACCAGTATTTGCAGCAACATCCATAGTTTATAGTAGAAAAAGAATAAACTCGTTACTGGAAAATTCTGCTGTAGCTTGCATGTCCTTGGCTATCAGTGGCAGAGGAGATTGTGTCCTTTGATCAAATAACTAAACTGGAAGTATTGGTTTTTTCTGGAATGGTCTAGCTGATACTGTAGAAACCAAACACAGAGTGATACTGAGGTTCCCACCTAGCAGAGCTTCTGATAGGCCTCACTCCTGGCCAAGCAAGTGCAACCATGTCAACAAGCCTGCATGGAAGCATTGTGAAAGAGCAGGCTGTGCACCCATAGATGGTGCCGGGACTGAGGTGATGGGGGAAGGAAGAAAAGGAGGAGACTGCTGCCTGTGTGCATGGTTCCGCAAGTCCTCATCTAGTCAGTGGGTTGCAAGTAGCACAGTTGTCTCAAAAGGACAGCAATCATATGGACAATACATCTCAGAGGAATTTGTCTGCTAGGAAGAACTTTTTCACAACTTGTTCTTAACTTCCGTTTTTCGTACAGTACTAATTGTGACATTGATTCTGTAAGAAGTAATTTTCTCACTTGCATCAAAGATAACAGTAAAGGATTGTCTTTACCCTATTCCCCTTTTTTTGTTTGGAATATATGGTGGGTGAGAAGAGAATATTGGTTTATCTGAAGTTAAACAAATGAACCTTGTCCACAAAAAGCTTCATAGAGTGTAGCTCTCCTGGGGAGCTGCATTGCTTAAGTTGTCGAATCTGTATAGCAGTGTGGGTACATGAGTAAATTTTCAGGTGAACTGAAACTTTTGGTTTACATTAGAGTCAGGCTGTTACAGCTATACAGTAATTAACCAAATAATTCAGTGAATTCACGGATTTTTACTTGTAGTCCACTACTGAAATGTAATGACCATGTAAGCACGAACCTAATCGGGAGTTCCTGGGGCACCTTCATCGAAGGCATGTTAAAACTTGCTTGGCAGGTGGCTACTGGGGAATTTTCTGGATACCTGAGCTGTGGTGCATGTTGGTGCTAACCTCACCTAGGCACTGCAATCCAGATCTCCTGGAAGGACTAAATTACTTCACTTAAAGTACATCATCTGATAAAGAGACTTAATAGTGCAGGCTCACAACCTTGTGCTTGTTTGATGACATGGCATTTGGTTTGTGTAGACACAGACAGTGTGCTGCAATCAGGCTGCTACTGCTTTATGCAATGGGTGCTTAAAATAGGTATTCTGGAATCTTGATTCTAATTGTCTGAATCCTTCATAAGGCGTTCCTTTGTATAATCTTTTATGTGCACGTTTTGTTTTTGCTAATCACAGCTCTGGAAAGTGAAGAAAGCCTTGAAAATGACAATCAGATGGCAAGGTTTGAGACCGAAATTTCAGGTATAGTAGACATTGCCCTGTTAATGATTACACTCTGGAATCATTAATCTGTTTCCAGGTTACTGTGCAACTTGGCTTTTAGTGAAGTAAAGGGTTTTTTTTAAATTATAGAATTTTCCTGTGTACATCTCTTTATGAATGGTTTAATCCAATAGCAGGATGAGCATTTTCAAACCTGTTACTTTCTTTGAGTTCTTTAGAAAAAGCAGCTATTTGTGTATATTTATGGTGCAAGAAACTTCAGAACTTCTCTGTCGCTCCTGCTAAATCTTTATAGGTGGGACTGTGCTGCTGCCACTGTGTTGGAAAGGCAGTCTTAAGTGACATCACGTTTTGAAATAAGAAACTGGCTTTTTCATGAACCTGTAGGTGTAACTTCTCCATTGTGGAACTAACAGATGTGGTGTACTGTTCTGGGGACAGTACACTCTGATGATTCTTCTGGATAAAAATGAAGTGCTGAGACTGCAGAACATGCAGTGGCAAAGTTCAGTCTACACTGAAAGTTTATGTTGTTGGTAGGAGAAACAGTTGTCTAATCTTCAGTGTTTTCTTCACAAGAAGTGCTGGGGTTTTGTACTGCTTGAAATCTGTGTGTCTGGAGCAACTGATGGCTCTGCTTGTTCCTGTGTCACTAATCAAGGAACTGTGTTTAAGCAGGCAGAATTTCAGGACATGTGGAGATACATAACTGACCTCTTCATGGTTATGGTTTTTAATAAATGCTTCCTTTATCTGACAATTTTTAGCTACTTAACTTTGCTTTTGCGTGTGAATTCTGCTCTCTCAACAGCATTTTTCTAAGCAAAGAAGTCCTGGAAGTTTGACGTAAAATATGAGGTGAAAGGTTAATCTTTTTGCCTATATTTAGAAGGCTGCATGGGACAAATGTATGACTCTCCTACATAGAAGCTTTCAAAAGCTTTGTTACCTGCTTAATGTAGGGAGTTGGACAGCAAATGCTTTCCCTCTATGTTCTGACTTGATTATGGTTTTTCTATGTATTGCAGTTTGGTGCATACAATGACTCTGAAAAGAAAACTGAGGAATATGATGCCCAGGTAAGAGGGAATCCTATGACTTCAGATCTACAAAGTCTGTGTATGCGACCTATTGATTGACTTGTTTTGCTGTTTTTTTTCTACAAGTGTATTTTCCATGTTCTCATAGTTGTCAAGTTGATCGTCATTGTGTAGATGATCAGATAGTGAAGATTTATTCTGATAATTTATGCAAGGAAACAGCAAAATAGTTCTTTTGGTTGTTGAATCTGGTTGAAGCATTGCTCTGAGAAGCAGAATTGCAAGTGACTTACATGAAGAGAGGTCTGAAAGGTTATCACTCACAAATTTGAAAGCTGATATTTGTACTTGTTATTTGTACTTCTTATTTTTACTGAAGGAAAGTTTATGTGGTTCCTGATTTCTGAAAGGAGTTGAGCATAGGGGACAACATTGGTGTTAATTAGGGAGCTACTTTTAGACACTGATCTTTGTGCTGTCTCTTGCTGCCTATGCTCTAAGGTGATTGCTTGTCTGAACTGGGTTTTGGAATTTTCACCACCACCACTAGAACTGGAAGCATAATGCAAATGATAGCAATTGGGAATAGAAGAAGATTTTCAGGAAAAAATTATGTGTCTGTCTTCTATTAATGCCAAAAAAATATGCTGTATATAAAATGTGAACTAACAAACTATTTTCCTTGTCTATTAGGCCATGAAATACTTGTCATATTTGCTCTATCCGCTGTGTATTGGAGGTGCAGGCTACTCCTTGCTGAATGTCAAATACAAAAGGTACTGTAGCTCTTTAAATGATCTTATATGGAATTGAAACATTCCCCATTTTTTCTACACAGTTATGGAAATCAGTTGTTTTAGTTTGATTCATAAGCCAGGAACTGGAAACTTCCTTGTTCTGTCTATCTAAAGCTGAAGAGTCTAGATGGTTTTTTAACATCCTGTAAGCAACAGGCTGTTGTATTTCCTGATATTACTTTAGTATAGAATTCAATAGCTTGCATACATGAGCAATCTGTCAATCAGAAGAGGAGGAAGAAAGCTGCCATTCAGAGGACCAGTTGGTGATAGGAGAGATGAAAGGAATTCAGTGGTTGAACCTGTCCAATAGCAGAGAGAAGCAAAAACTTTCACAAAATTACTTGCTTTGAACAAGAGGCTTCTCTGTTCCTAAATATGATAGCTAGGATGGCAAGCAAGCAAATGCATTTTTGAGAAAGGGCTCTTTATTCCTTTAGAGCCATGGACTTCCTGCAATATAGTAATACTTCAGCAAGAGCTGGACACTCAGTATTTCATGAACAAGTGAAACCCTTGTCCCCTTGCACTCAAAATAGCTAGTTCATTTTGTGTTGGAGAGCTGCAAGCAAGTGTGCAGCCCTGAGACTTTGTTGTAGGAAAAATCTGTAAACACAAGCATGGTGATGGCCATGTAGGCATTTTTTTAGTAGTCCTTAGGCCCAGATGGGATGAGAGAAAACAAGCAGTAGTAGTTCTTCCTAATGTTTTTTTAAGCTGTTGCTACATACATGAGCCATAACACTCATACTAGAAACAAGGGCAGTTTGTGGGCTATTAGAAAAGCAGTTTTTTCAAAAGGTTTTTGCCTTAGCAAGCAGCTAACAAATATGCAGCATTTAAAATTCTGCTTTTCTGACAAAATTCTTGAATTTGTTTAGTATTCCAAAATACTATATTCCAGGTGTTTTATGAGCTGCAGCTTAAGGAAGTGAAAACAATTCATATAATGGAATTCTTGCCATGGTTAAATCGGTAAGGAAGTGTGACAGAACAAGTAATCTTAGCAGTGGATTATCCTTTAATGCATTTTCTGATGCATTATTTAAATGCTTGTGGATTACTGAAATGCTGCTACAGCTGTAATGTTGCTATTAATGTGTCAGTAACGCAACAGTGCAAGTTTAATTTTAGTTTATGTAACCAGAGCATGACAATTATTAGCTGTTCTCAGGATTGCAAGCAGAAGTGCGGAATCCGATCATTGTCTGTAGCACTACCATTATTTTGTTAAGATTGTGCTCCATGAACATCTGGGAGGGTTATTAGATGTAAAGAGGGAAAAACATAGATTCTTTGTATTTACATTTTTTTAAAGTACCTACTGTCATGTTTTGCACTGTATTTGTTGTTTGAAATTTGACAAGCCCTCACTGCGCCATACTAAGTGTCTCTCTGATATATATAATACAGTGTTACCTTTGCAGGCTTTAATACAGTCAGGGTTCAGTGCACAGTATTATCTCATGTTAGTTACCTGATTATCGACACAAAAGTCTTAGAATAGTCTGTCTGTAAAAGTATAAAAACGGGTGATAAACCTCTCGAAACTTCTTGTATGGACTGATAAGCACCCTTTGCTTAAAGTACCTTCTCTGGAGCCCCTCCTAATCCAAGGAATATGTGAGGTGTTTAGTTCTTGCATGAAGTAATTTGTAACGTAGCCATTTCTTGGAGTAGTCAGGGTACAGTCGTGTATAGGATGTGTTATAATTTTGGCTGCAGAGAAATATAACTGTACTCTCTTCTTTGTTTGCAGCTGGTACTCCTGGTTGATTAACAGTTTTGTCAATGGTGAGTCCCTTCTGCTCTTTTTTTCTATTCGTATTTCTTCAAATGAAGGCCAGACTCAAAAGTAGAATATTAACTGCTGTCATTTGGATCAGTGTAATACAGAGCAATAACTTATTATTAAATTATCGCAGTGATTGAAAAAGGGAGAAGAATCAACCCAAAGTGAACAAAAGAATTAGATGCATCTTCCCTCTTTAGAAAAAATGAGTGCAAATCACTAATTATGCAAATATGTGTGATGTACATCTGTGCATTTGTTTGTTTTCCATACTTTGTCTTCAGGAGTTTATGCTTTTGGATTCCTGTTTATGCTGCCCCAACTATTTGTAAACTACAAGGTAAGATTGAAAAGTGATAAAAGTCTACTTTTATAGTCTCTTCTTGCAGACTTTATTACAATTTGATATTTTTTATTTCTAGATGAAATCTGTTGCACACTTACCGTGGAAGGCTTTCACATACAAAGTGAGTAAAGCTCTAATTTAAAGTTGGGTGCAGTCATTTTGAAAATTATTTTCTGTAAGAAACAGCCTAATAATAAAGAGCTGAAGGATGGCATACTTTTTTTTAAGAACTAAACTTGTTTGCAACTGTCCTTAAAAAAAAAAGAAACACTGATTTTCATTTTTCATAATGACTTGCATATAATGAGAATACTTGCATCCTAGTTTTTATGATAATACTGCTTTTTGTACTGTCAGCTGTCTTGCATGAGTGCAGATGTTGGTCCTGTAGATAAATTTGTCAGTCTCAGTTAAATGCATTATTTTAAGATGTCAGTGCATCACTGACAAGGGATAGTTCTTAAGAAACAGTTAGGAATGCTAGAAGACTTTATTTTGGCAGTTTCCAGGAACTACCAGAGACTGAAGTAATGTACACACTGTTCTGTGCTAGGGTGGTAATTGTGAGCTTCTGGGCAAATGTAAGGGGAGTTGTTCCATGGGGGAAGAGGGGCTGCGCTGTGGTGTCCCCACTTCCTAGACTGCCCTGGTAGGAAATAATGCAGTGCTGCAACCAAGCTCAGTAGCAGACCTTGGAGGGGAAGGTGAGTTTATTTAAAAACAAAATCAACTCACTAACCCTTTGATGGCTATATATCCACAAGCACCCACTTGTGTGTCCAAGTGGTTTGTATAGTATTCAAACATCAAGTGATAGACCCCAGTATCCCAGTCAGGGTTCCTTGTGCTTTTATGGATAACAAGGGACACTCAGTGTTGAGTTCCCATGTCTCCCACGTTCTCCCTCAATTGGCAACTATATGCTAGTTTTGTTCTTGTACCCCTAAAGAGCTGATAGTGTTTCGACTCTATCATTTCCCACCAATCTCAGTCATTAGGATTTTGTACTGTGCTTTGTTTTTCTGATCATTGTGTCCTGAGAAACCCTGGCTGGATGTGCTGGGATCATCAAGACCCTGATGCCATCAACATGTACCCTTTTTACTTGTGCTTCCACTCATAAATGCTTTCATTTTTCCTTTGTGCTGATATATTACAGTTCTCCAGAACATCAGTACTTTAAAATGAACAGTGTTAAAAACTGCTCAAGAAATGGAATCCAGTTCTGAACAGAAGATTTGGGACAAAAGAACTAAAATGTGTACATCTAAAGAGACTTTAAAGGCTAGGAAAGCCTTTATTTCTGTGAGCCTATAGCAACAGTCCAACTTTCTACTGCCTTAATGTTTTAAGGAACCAGGGTGCATCTAGAAAAGCAGATTGAAATGTAGCTGGTAGCAGAATAGCAAATTAACAGTGTTTGATGTGGAAATAGAGACAAAAATAACAATAAACATAGTATTTCAGGCATATACTAGGTAAATCAGCATGTTTCTTAAGAGGACGGGGCGAAAGTTGTATTAGTGAAATAATTTCACAATTTTACTTCACCAAAGATAATAACTGAGCAGAGACATCAGCAGTTAAATAAACAACAAAGGGAGGTTATTCAAACAAGTCACCTTTTAAGCAGTACAACCTTGCTGAATAGCCTTTTCTTACAGAGCATTTATGGTTCCTGTTTAGATGCCATAGGCTACCCACAACAAAGGCTTGTGTGGAGAAAGAGGTCTATTTTGTTTTCGATTATGTTTTATTTAGTGAACTTTGGAGGGAGTAATTTACTTTTTTTAATGGATATTTAAAGTTGCTTGCTCTCTTAGGCACTTCCAGTGGAAAGAAGAGTCTGAGGGCTCATCTGTGATCATTGTTTTAGAGAGCTTCATTGGGTTTTTTGCTTAATTAGAACCCTGACTTTTCAGTTTCTGTGGGTTTTATGTTTATGCCCTTCATACATTCATGAGGAGTACCTTCAAGTGAGGTAATCTCAAAAAAAATTTATCCAGTGTAAATGCTATTGGATGGGCTGCCTTGGTGCATTCAGTTGCAGTGGCTTCTGAAGACTGCCTGTGTGCCTGAAGGATGGAGCATTTAGCTTTTTCTTCCCTTTGTCATTGTAGGATCACTCACTTGAGTGTTGACTTGGAAAGGCTGTCTTTTCCAGCTTGCCAAGGTTTTTATTTTTGCTCCATGACAAACCTTTTCATAGGGTTGAGAAGTGCCGTCCATATTCCTCAATCACTTCAGATTGATGGATTTGGTTTGACCTGACAGAAAGAGCTCTCCTGTTGTAACTAATCAGAACTCTCTCCTGTCCAACAGCCTCATTTTCTGCTGGTATTTTGTTCCATCGTATAAACGTTGGTTCATTGGTAGAGTAAATCCTGTGCTTACATCACTTGCCCCCTTCTTATGGTAGGAATTAATGTACAGCTTGCTAAAACTGAAAGAAGCCACGTTACTGGCTCAGTTTGTTGACCCAACAGTGAATATTCTTTGCTGAATTTGTTTCCTGATGTTTTTAGTGAGTTGGAACATTTTGCTGCAACATATGAGCACTAGAACTGGTGCACTGTAAGAGTTGATGTGTGCAGCGTCCCTGTAGGCGAGAGCCAGATCCAGAGGAGTTGCCTTTCTGTTAACATATGTTTCATTATTGCCGCAGAAATAGAGCCTATAGTATGCCTAATTGATTGGAAATGATGTAGAAAATTATCCATCCCTTATTCAAGAAAAGCACTGAAAATATTTTGAAGTCTTTCCAAGGCTATCAAGTTAATCTTTTTAAAAGCAATAATTATGAACAAATTTTACACAAATTTCTACAGAAAACGAAAGTGAAGTGACATTTGGTAAGTCTTGTCATTTGAGTAACGAGTGAACAAAAGTGTGGGGGTTTTTCCAGTTTCTTTGAAGATTTCTCTGAAATTGAGTCTGTGTTTTTCCCCTCCCATAAAAATACTCTAACTTACCTGAAACAGTCCTACTTCCTTTTTACTTGTAACTTGTGGCCTGTAGTAGACAGTATCATCTTCAATAAAAGAATGCATTTTAAAGTCTGCATTAATTAGTTTTGCAGCATAGCCTTTAAGTGTTGTTATAAATATGAAAGAAGTCTGTGTTCCTACAGAAAAACACAGGAAGCTTGTAACTTTGTATGACTAATGACTTCCTTTCTTCACAGCCAACTGAATCATACTTTTCTTTAATTTGTAGGCATTCAACACCTTTATTGATGATATATTTGCTTTTATCATCACTATGCCAACATCTCATAGGCTGGCGTGCTTTAGAGATGATGTTGTGTTCCTGGTCTATCTCTACCAAAGATGGTACGACTTCCTTTCATACTCATTAGTTTTGACAATGTTATTAGATGATTGTAGTCTTATTGCTATAAAGAACTGTAGATTGGGATAGACTTGAAGTAGAAGTTTTATACTATAAAAATGCATAGTATAGTATAGTCTGGGTGATGGTAGTTATGTGTATGCCTAGTGAAGGGAATGGTGAGCAGGGCACCCTGCAAAGGAGATCTCAATACAAATAAGAGCAACAGAAACATTTTCCCATAACTGAGAGTAATGCTGGACATGATACAGACTAGTCAAAAAATTCATCTTCTCACAGTACTCAGAATTTTTGTCAGTTACCCCTTTTCCCTCCCCAAAACTTCCTTCTTTTCACCAGATTTGGAAGTTACAAAAAAAAAAGAAAAAGCAACAAAACAAACAATACTAACAAAACCTACCAAAAAAACAACCAAACAAAAAATAACCAACCAACCAAACAAAAAAAAACAACAACAAAAAAAAAACCAAGCAAAAACGCAACCAAAAAAAATCCCCATAAACCAAAAACAACCACAAATCAAACCTGAGACATAAATACCTGAAGTAAGGGGAAGGAAAGAAATTCCTAAGCTTTTATTCACAAACCCACTTAGGAGTTCTGGGCTTCTAACCCTTGCTGAGGGCCACATCTCCATGTGATCAGTGTCTGAGGCATGCTCTCCAAGTTGCTCTGCAGGGCGGTAGTGAAGGGTGTTTTCTGATGGGGGACTGCCCTGCTCTGCTTTTCTATTTATCTAGCTTGCAAACACAAGTCATTCACGTTCTTTTGTAAGTTAAGTATCTGTAGAGTTCCAGATTCTTTAAGTAACTAAAATGAGATGGGGAAGAAAGTTATATGCAGCACTTATGAAATACTGTTCATAGTGAAGCTACAGAAACTGTATTCTTATTCCCAAGAATAAACATGTTTATGTGGAGCAAACAAGAATTCTAAGCCAAGTTCTCATTATACCAGAATATAGAGACATGTACATCTAACTAATCATTAATACTAACTGCAAACTTCATTTTGGGGTTTATATAATTGCACCAAAGTGTAGTAAAATAGGTCCCCTTCTGAGGTATTTTTGTAGAAGTCAAGAGGTTAGAAGCTTCTGATAGGGGCTGGACACTAGTTTCAAGTTTGAGAAGTGTCCTGGATTGCTTGAGAAAAGACTCCAGCTAAGCTTTAGGGGAGCTAATACATCTCTTCAGAGGTCCTGTTATGAGACAACTGGTCAAGTCATATTGTGAAGAAGCTGATATGTCTGTACAACTCTTTGAAGATGTTGGGTTTTGCCACAAATGGGAATAGAGAATATGATGACAAAGAAATTAACTTTTAAAATTAAGCATCACAGAACTACTTAATTCCTTCAGATAGGAGACTGTAATGTAACTAATGATTTGGGTTTTTTTCTGCCAGGCTTTATCCTGTGGATAAGAGCAGAGTAAATGAGTACGGAGAATCTTATGAAGAAAAGTCAAAAAAAAAAAGCTCATAGAGAATAACTAAGAACTGAAGAAGATTCTGACCCCTGGACTCTTACTCACTTTGTGTATTACCTGGTCTTAAGGAAGGAAAAACATATTTAATAAGAGTATTTTTAAAGCTTATGACAGAACTACATGGACAATACATCTTCTATATTGCCAAAATCTAGTTTTGATACCCTCTTCTTTCAAGACCCTCTTCTGTCCTCACAAGGTCTACAGTCTGCCAGATGACATTATATAAACTTCCTGCATTTCAGCTTCTCTTCAGTGAAAACTTAAGCATCCTGACCATTGTAATTAAGATCCAAATCTGTGTTTTTAAGACAACTCATGAACTGAAACTGTGGTGCCCATGCCACTAGGCTATGAAAACTGAAAAAACAAGACACTGTGTTGCAGCAGAATCAAGAATTACTGCCAAACTGGGGGCTGTGAAAAATAAAAGGTATAATATTGGATTATATGCTAATTACAAATCATTCTCATTTGATAATGGAGATAATGGAAATTGTGGAAATCGTGAATTCGTAGCTAAAAAAATACATTGTTGGAAATATAGGATAAGGCAGATGGTGTTGTTAAACTTCAAATTCCGTCACGTTCTTGGCCCACAATATGGCAGAGGGTTTCAGTTTTCTTAAAATGAATGAAGGTGTGAAAAAACTGTAACATGATTTCTTTCAATATGTATGCAAGTTTATAGAAATCCTTCTGCATTGTTGACAAACCTGATTTCTTGACATAGCAGGTATTCATGTAATGCCAATCATTGTTATGTGCTGGGAAAGTCTCTTAATGCTTCTTAAATTCTTCATCATTTGGTACTGCAGTGACCTACTAGGCCGGTTCTGTCATGTTTCAAAGGGAATAATTCCTCAGTCTTTTCCCCTCTCCCTCCCTGCCTCATCCTATTTTTTAGATGAAACACACATATTCAAATGGAATTATTTTGCTCAAGTACAAGTTCGACAAACTACACAGATACAGAGAAAAAAAAATAGCCTGGTAAAGAACAATTCATACTTCCATACAATTAAAAATCCATATTCCATGGGAATGGAATCATTAAGGGAAGTATTTTGATCTGTTTCTTTCAAATTTGTAAAAATAATCAGGTTGAATTATTATACCAAAATCCAAACACCACAGCTATATCTAGAAGCCACTTTTAAAAATTGTTAAAAAAATTTAAATTTAAAATCTTTAAAGATTTTTAAAAGCAAGTTTCTTAGTAACAGTAAGGGAAATACAGAGTATATTCCGTTCAGCAGCAAATAAAATACAATTAAAAAATCAAAAAGGCAGAATTGTAGTTTCCAATTCTAGTTTTACAAGTAAACCGTAATGATTCTTAAGTTTATTAAATTGCATGCTGTTTGTGCAAGGCTGTTTAACCTCAGTTTGTCATGAACTGAAAATATTCATTGAATAACCTTGAAGAACACAGGTCAGCTCCTGTGGTCTGTAACTGCTTTGTGAACTGGATTTTATCCAGTTCTGATACTGCAAAAGTCTGAACGTATAAATATTTGGGTCCCAAAAAGATAAAGAAGTGTGCCTGCCTATGGTGTTTTACCACAGACTAGTCTTTCCTATACTGAAGTCCTCCTTACACGCTGCTGGCAATGGAAAGGAGTCTTGAAATGAATATTTATCTCCTGTTCATGTTAAAGTCTCTTTACGCTGTTAATTGTAACTACAGACTATTGATTTTAGCATTAAACACACCCAAGTAAGTCTATGCAAAACTGGGGTTGCATTTGCTGTATCTTGTACCTGTTTTGAATTTGTTTGGATTGAGCTCTTTGCTGTTAAGCAAACTAATATTTCACATTAAGTTAAATGTGTGTGAAAAGTTTTCCTTATATAAAAAATGCATATAGCACGTTCCCTTTTTGTGCCATTTCAAAACAACCAAGTCATTGGTTTGTTTAGAGTAGCTTCTCAAAGTCCACAATACCATATTTGGGTATTTCTGATGTTTCGTTGCTCAGTTTTGTACACAGCTGTTGAAAAATTGCTCTTGCACCTTTACATCCTGTGAGTTTACTGGTCTTCTGTCTTGTATTTCTTGACACTGACCTCATGATATCCTATACAATAGTCATAAAGCCTATAAAATTAGAACGTTTTAAGTCTTTAAAATGAGCAAGACTTTCCTGTTCAAGTCATTGTTTTATGCATTCCATTTCCAAATAAAAGACTTGGCATACGGGATAAAGAGTTACCTTTTGTTACTGGAAAGAAAGGTGGTAAAAAAACTGTAAGTAGTAACTTTGGAGATGCTAAATTACATGTTTTAACTTTCTAGTTGTGGTAATGACATCAGCTAAAAATGTGGTTCTGTATGTGAACCAGCTCACGCTGGATTATCGATATCTAGAATCTGTTTAAGTGGCCAAGAGTAACTTAAAAATTTCCTCACTTCTAATGGGATTTACTGTTGTAAGCAACTAGGTGACCATCTCACATTCTCATCTTCATTAGGCTTGTAATGGCTTTGGAAGTTAAAAGATTTACTATGATTTGAGGTTGGGGCTGTTATAAAATTGATTGAGAAAACCATCATATGCTTCTGGAAGCTGCTCTTGCCCGGGACTCAGCACTGCATAATACCACAGCAGTCCTGATTTTCTAAGGACGTAAGTGACAAAAGGCAGCTGGCTGGACTCTGTGGGTGTAGATGGCCTGTGGCTCAGTGCCTCCAAGCAGCGACAGAGGCTGCTCTATTCCTGCACAGCTCTTCACTTCCATACCCTGCTACTTCCTACTCATCGTTTCCTGCTGCTGTTCTCCAGGAGGTGACCTTCCACCGTTTGGACTTTTTTCCCAGGAGCTGCAGGACAAACGGATTTACAAAACGGCGGTGACAGAGACAGGTTTTGTCTTACCAGCAGAGCTCAAGAAGTCTGCTCTGCTGTGCTTCTGACCCTCTGGAGCAGGGCCTGTGCATGCTGCTGAACTGCAGGCTTGGCACCGGTACGTGTTCCCTTTTAACACGACACTCCAGTAACTCAGCTGCAGCACCTACAGCTTGGCAACAGAAGCATTGAGACACATAATTCTGTAGTTGGTCTGCAAACTCCACGCTTCCCGTTTTTTTCCATCGGAAGATAAATCTCATCTTGAAGAAGTGAAATGTGGCAATTTATTGGTAAGGCTGGTACCCTTTACATTACAGCTTACAGCTTTTCCTTATAGTATGATCTAAACAGGTGGAAAAGTATGTCAGGAGGCTGCCCAGTACCAGCACAGCATCCTACCCCTCTTACAACACTAATTACACTTTCCTGATAGTCCTGTGTAAAACCCTCTGAGTGAATAAATCCAGCTGTAAGTATTGAGAACTGGAGCCAGAAAGAGCCCAGCCTTCCCAGATGCCCAATGACAGTCTCTGACTGCTCCACCTCTCCCACTAGGAGAGGTTTCGCAGCTTGAGGTCATTTGGTCTGTTCAGCCTGCAGAAAAGGAAACTGAGGGGAGACCTCATCGCAGTCCAAAACTTCCTTGTGAGGAGAAGCAAAGAGGAAGGTACTAATCGCTTCGCTCTCGTGACCAATGATAGGACTTGAGTAAACAGCATGAAGCTGAGTCAGGGAAGGTTTAGGTTGGATATTAGGAAAAAGTGTTTCACCCAGAGGGTGGCTGGGTACTGGAACAGGCACCCCAGGGAAGTGGTCACAGCACCAGCTTAACAGAGTTCAAGAAGCGTTTGGACAGTGCTCTCAGGCACATAGTTTCACTCTTAGGAATAGTGCTGGTCAGTGCCAGGAGTTTGACTCGATCATCCTGATGGGTCCCTTCCAGCTCAACATACTCTATTATTCTATTGAGAATTTCCTCTTAGTATAAAAGGAGAACCGTTATGTCTCCTTTTTAAGGATATCTGGAGCTAATCAGTTTGCTTCAGCTTTTTCTTTAAGCTATTCTACTTCTTACTGCTCCTTTTAATAGTGGGTCTCCAAAAATCCTGGTTTGATTAGGGTTTTTAAAATTTTTTTTAGAACCCCCCTTCCTTCATCAAAAGGAACAAAATAGATTCAAAAGACACTTACAACACTGGGGCATTTTGGCTCATGCCTGTCTACGGTTAAAAGAGTAGGATAGCTTCTCCCGTGGTGCTCCCAACTTTCTGTTTAGTGGTACTGTCCTTTTAGTCCTTGCCATATGGTACCCATAAAACCTCTTGAAAGCTGTTTTGAGTCTAAGTATGTATTTGGGTATAGTTGCCTCTCAGTTTCTGTCCCCTAAGGTTCTCTTTTGTCACCTACAACTCTACAATCCTTATTAAGAGAGCTCTGATGGTTGCCTTGATGATTTGTCCTCCTCCTGTTATTGCACACCTGCAAAGGCTTGTGGACTATCTTACTCTTATTTTGGACTTTGAAAAGTTGACTCTGAACATTTTTGCCAGGCATTATTTGCCTGTAGCAGTCTCTAGCCCCATGTTAGTCTGTGTCCAGCAGCCTAAAGCAAGGTAGACGTTTCATTGGTGTGGTTCATCTGCATGTTTTGGTCCGGCTAATCACAAAGCAGATGTGACCAGGGAGCAACTGGGAATGAAAAATGCCACTTTCCCCAGTCAAGAGAGATTAGAGAAGAGGGGGGTAGAAAGGGTTGCAGGTCAATGTATAAAAGAACATAAAATCATAAAAACAGAGGAAAATAAAACCCAAAAAAGAGAAATGCAAATTAAAGCAATTACTCCACCAACCAACTGATGCCCAGCCTCTCCCTGAGCACCATCCGCCCCCACAATCTCCCCCAGCTTTATATGCAGAGCATGACACCATGTGGTATGGAATATCCCTTGAGTCAGTTGGGGTCAGCTTTCTCAGCCGTGTCCTTAACGAAATTCCTGTGCACCCCCAGCCTCCTCACTGGTGGAGTGTTGTAGGGAGCAGAAGAGGCTTTGGACCCTTTGTAAACATTGCTCAGCAGTAACAAAAACATCTCTGTGTTACCAAGACTCTTCTAGCACAAATTCAAAACACAGCCCTGTAATACTACTATGAAGATATTTAACTCTACCCCAGCCAAAAGCAGCACGAGGAAAATTATTTTCCCCTCAAACTAATAAGGAAAGGCAGTGTGAAACTTGAGGAAGAATGTGTCTGAGGAAGAGCAAAGTGTAGTACACTTGGGCGTGGCTGGCTGCCAGACAAGAGGCTGAGATAAGGATCAAAGAGCTTGTGGAGGAAATGCTGGGACTGACGTGTGAAAAGCAGCACTGAGCATTTATTAAACAGAATAGAAAAGTTCCGTGTTTGATGGGCACAAAGTGCAAGTAATCAAGTAATTTGGTGGGATTAAGACCTGACTTCGAGGAGGCAAATGTGGGAGGAAGGGCTGAACATCTGTTCTAAGGAGCAACAAGCAAGTAGGGAGAAGCTGAATCAAACACTAAGTCTGAGGCTGGCGTTAGAAGAGTGATGCCACTCAGGGACCATCACACACAGTGTGAGAGACACACAGTGGCCTGGAAAAAGCATTTAAGAGGTGAAGGGACCACTGCAGCTCTGAGGGAGAGTCCCATTCCAGAGGATTGTGGTGGACAGACATGGCAAGAGCCAGACCCATGGAAGTCTGGTAACTGTGATATAATAGTGGTAGAAAAGGCTTGTTTCCCACACAACATGCCCTCTGCACAGGGCCAGCCAGAGAACCAAATGGCATCTCCATTTACCAAGACCACTGTGAAGAAAACTAAGATTGCAAATGCAAGACAACAGAGAAGAGAGCAAGTCACTGTCACAACAGGCTTCATTCCACAGCAGATAAAAGCCATGACATGTGACAGATGCTCTAAAAAGGGATTACACTGAGCAGCTGGTTAAACTGAAGGGATGTCCTTGATTAAAGGCATATAACTGTATGATCTGTCTCAAGCAGTAGCCTCGGGTGAGACTGACACCAAGATCAGTCACAGTTGCTGAAGATCCCCCAGTCACTGATGACACAGACTGATGGATGTGATGGGTCAAAAAGGGGTCTTACTCTGACAAGTTGTCCTGGGTCTGGCTAGGACAGAGTTACCTTTCTTCAAAGCAGTCTGTTCGTGTTCTGCTTTGGGTCTGTGACTAACAGACAACACATGTCTTCGTATTGCTAAGCAGTGCTTGGACAGCATCAGGATTTCTTTTTTCCCACTCTGCCCCCACCATGAGCAGACTGGGGTGGGTAAGAAACTGGCAGTGGACGCAGCTGGAACAACCGACCTGAACTGACCAAAGGAATGTCCCCTTGTACCATATAGTATCATCCTCAGCAAATGTAGTGTTGGCTCCTCCAATGTGCCATAGTTATCCATGTGTCCACTAAATCCATTCTCTACTACAGAGTTAGTCAACTTTCACAGCTGAGTCCTCAGACTTACTGCTAGGTAGTCCCCATGATCTCCTTTGGATCCTTGATGTCAGGTTACGTATTGTCATAGCTTGTGATTCTGAAACATTCTGGCTTGATCTAGGTAGCCACTAAGTTCCTTTAAACTGACAGGTAATTACCATCTAAATATAGAGACTCGCTGATTTTTGAACAATTTTTTCCTCTTCCTCAAACAACATAATTCACAGTACTTGAGCTTGAGACAGATCATGCTGTGTGCAAAGATTTGACACAGGAGCCTCCCTCAAGTTCCTCAGTATTGCTACGATTGTGCTAAGTGTTCCTTCTCTATTTTTGCATTATAGACTTCCTGGCAAGCTGTTCCACTTCTGATGTTTCATATTTCTTTTAACTTTGAGAAGTTATTCATCAAACTAATCTGATATTGTTTGATTTATTTTTTACTTTTTTGTTTGAACACAGCTTCGGGTTTTTGAAAGACACCTTACATCCTCATCTTGTGATATTTGTCATAAGAGTTTCCTTTAGCCTTTTCAAATGCAGCTTTGAAAAGAGAGGCACATTTGCAGAAAGCTTGCCTCTTTTAAATAGCCATTACTGAAGCTGGACCTAAACAGAACATCTCATTTCCTTTCACTTTGCTGCTTGACTATAAAAATAGCGTTTTATTTTTATCACTCCACTATCATCATCCATTCCCAGGCTAACTCCCTTTCACAGAAACTGGTTGTAAAGCAGGATGTGGATAAAGTTAAATATGCCTTGAAGCATAAATTTTGTTGAGGAGAACTGTGACCCCATTATTTGTCCAGATCTGGGTTCCCAGTAAAAGAGTGATATGGATGTACTGTAGTGAGCACAGAGAATTTTCCGCTAAGGGTCACTAAGGTGATTAAGGAATGGGACAATCTGACGTATGAGAAGATTGTGAGGTAGCTGGGATTGTTTAGCCCAAGGAGGAAAGGCTCAGTGGGGATCATATCAAAGTGAATAAATATGAAATGGGTCCAAACTCTTCTCAGTGGTATCCAATATCAGGATAAGAGGCAATGGGCACAAATTAAAACAGAGGAAATCCTATTTAAACATGATTTTTTTTTTTTAAAGGGGGATAAAGCACTGGAGCAGGTTGCCCAGAAAAGCTATGGAGTCTCCATCCTTGAGGACATTAAAGCCTGATTAGACATGGCACTGGGCAATCTGCTCTAAGTGACCCTGCTTTGAGCAGCAGAGTGGAGTAGACACCTCCATAGATCTCTTTCCGCCTCAGCTATTCTATGTCTCTGTGATTCTATTCTTTTCCTTATTCATCCTGCCACTCCCCTCCAAAAAAACCCCAAAACACAAAAAAAAAACCTTACTCTTTTTCAATGTCACTTCATTCCCCCTCTCCCTCCTAAATTCTCTCCCCAGCCTGATAGTAGACACACAGAAAAACACGTGGTACCTGTGAAAAGAAAGAGGAAAGAGCCCCCCCCTTAGCTTGGCTGCAGCAGCCCTCTCCCCCTCCACCACTGCTGTGGTCATTGCCACCAAGCAGGCATCAGGAAGAGGCACAGGCTGGGACTTGCCAACAGCTGGTAGAGATAAATTAACCCCTTTTTCTTCCTTTTCCTCTTACTTTCTTCCTGAACATGTTTCTCACAGGAAATGGTGAACCTTGTGTTTGCCACAGGCAACATTCTACCTTGAGCAACATTCTACCTTTGGAGCAACAGAGAGATGAGGGGGACATACATGTCAAATAGATCCTTCAGAGGTCAGACCAAGGGCATCAGCTTTATCCCTACCCTAGGTGCAGATGCTGATGGATTCAGACTGTCTCCAAATCCCATGCCCCTCAGTATGCAGTGGCAGTGCAATATTTCATTTACAGCCTCAATGAGGCCCCATAAAGCCTGGTATTAATGCTCTCCCTCCCTTGGGAATGCCAGCTGGTGCCTATCTCTGTTAAGGGCTAAAGGAGTCTGGCAAGCAGGCAGTGCTGAACTGGAAGTGATGTAGGAATGCCTCAACTTGTAGGTCGCAAGGTGCCAGGAAGTTGACTCCTCAGCCATGCTGATGTTAGGAGATGAGCTGCTTTGCCCCCAGGAAGAAATTCATTGTTTTAGTAGGAAAGGAGGCCAGTCCTCCATGAGCAGTGGGATGCTGACCTCACTCCCTAGTCTGTAAAGCCTTCACATGAGGAAGGGAAGGTACATATTGCTCTGTCTCAGTAGACCCACAACTTCTACACCTCTGCCCCTGACACTGGTGAGAATTACTCGCTGCATGGCACCACCACTACCACCATGACCATGGGGACACTAACATCTCCCTTCACCCCGTGACACACCTTAAAAAATAGCCTTCTCCATGATGGGATCTGTCGGATGATTCCTCTCAAAGATGAAGTACTCTCTAATCTTTGGGAAAGAGAGAACTCATATATTTCTGCAGGATACTCAGAGCAACCTAACTATGAAGCCTAGCAAGAAGACAGTCACCTGACCCTCCATGGTGGAGTGAACATCTGGCCCAAACATTTACTCAGAAGTCCTGGGTTTGTTGAACTTATGCCGTGTGTTGTGCCACATTTCCTTGCAAAGGTTTTTGGAAATTCAAGTAGCATGTATCAACCAGATGACCATAATTTTCATGTCTTTCCAACACTTGACAGAACTCAAAGGCAGGACTCACTCTTATGGGAGCAATGTTGGCTGAGAAATTTGTATTTCTCCCAGCATCTCCTAATTCTGTTATTGCACAGATATTTCACAGATACTTGCCCATGGCAAGGGGGTTGGAACTAGATGACCTTTGAGGTCCCTTCTAACCCAAACCATGTTATAATTCTACGATTTCTACTAATTCACCTGGAACAAACATCAGGCTTAGAGACCTGCACTTCCCCAGAACTCCACTGCAATCCCTTTCACAATCTGGCATCAAGTTTTCTATCATGAAGGCTTCAGATACCAAGGCAAATTTGGAGTAGGAGGTTACACACTACCGCAAGCTATTTGGCTTCTTCATTCATGAGTTTGATGAAAAAAAACCAGGGCGAGCCACGTCAGTATTTTTAGGGTTTAGTCTGTCCGTCTCCACCACAATCTCTCCTACAGTTGCTTCTATTTCAGACAGATCCTCAGTGGAGCGCTGATCCCGATTAAAAAAAAGCGTTCCTCGGAGGGGAATCTTCCCGCTTGGTCCCCGACGGCGGAGCTGGACAGCAGCCTCCGGCCCCGCCCCGCCCCGCCCGGCCCCGCCCGCCGTCTCTCCCCGGCCACGCTGGGGGCACCGGGACGCAGTAGCCGCACCGCAGCTTTAAAAGCGTGTTTTGGCCGGTTTTTTTTCTCCCACCTCTCCAACTAATACTTTTATTTATTTATTCATTCATCGCTAAGCAGCTGCTTCCCGCTGCCCGGCGGGGGAGCGGCGCGGTCGGAGGGGCGCCGCGGCTGCCCCAGGTGGCCCCGTCCCCTCCTTGGCCGCAACATGGCGGGCAGGGAGCCCTTCGCGGCCGTGCTGTCCGCGCTGCGCCGCTGCTACGCCGAGGCCGTGCCGCTGGAGACCTTCGTCCGGCGGCTGGGGGACAGCGGCGCCGGGGATGCCGAGGTGCTGCGGGCCGATGACGCCCCCGGCTACCGCACCTTCGTGGGGCAGTGCCTCGTGTGCATCCCCCGCGGCGCCCGCGCCATCCCGCGGCCCTTCACCTTCCAGCAGGTAGGAAGGGGCCCGGGGGCGAGGGGCTGCTGTGCTCGCCGAGCAGCGGGAGCCCTGCCGGGGCTTCTCGGGGACCGCGCTTCCCGCGCTCCGTGCGTGCGCGGGGGCGGCGCGGCGGCCCTTGGCCCCTCGTGGCTGCTGCCGGCCGGGCCTCGCCGGCTCCCACAGCCATCCGCGGCTCATTCCTGGCCCCAGAGCCAGCGGGGAGCGGTGGGGGATCAGCCCCTGCCTCGTCTCGGGGCCGGCGGAGCAAAGCCCAGGTGCCACCGAGCGGGCGGGCGGATAACGCTGCCGGTCTGTGTGCGTGGGGCTCCCTGACTCCTTGCGTGCCCATGTGGGTAGGGATGAACAAGCCGAATGTGGCCGGGGAGCAGCTGGGAATGGAAAGTGCCCCACTCGTGAGAGATTAGAGAAGAGGTGAGTAGAACGGGCTGCAGGTCGCTGTTTAAGCAGAGGAAAAACTTTTCAGAGCGGGAAGACCGCTTTTTTCTTAGCGCCGCATGAGCAAAGCTGTGCTGCGGTAGGAAGCAGATGTTGCGAACTTGTTGAGTGGGTTTTGGAATTGTCTACCGAGTCGTTTAGTTGAACTTTCCTTTACATAAAAGGAAATGGAGGCCTCAAGAAAATTAGCGTTAGTTCCCTGAAGGTTGGAGCCTGCGCAAGCACGTATGTACGGATGCGTGCCTGCAAACGTGGATCTGCGAACACGGATTCACGGGCAGGGCGACCCGGCGGCAGTGGAGTCTGAGCTGCTGAGGGACTCAAGGGGAGTAGTGGTAGGGCGTTTCCTGGGCATAAAAACCAGGATCAAAAGGGCAGATGTTAAAAAAACTTCCTTAAAGTCGTTGGCTTGCGTTGCTACATGTGAACAGCTTGCAAGACGCTTGGAAAATCTTAATTTTTGGGTATGATCCTTGTGAATCGTTAATACTGTTTTGAAAGCTGGTGTGAAGGGCTGTGTATCTTTGCATGTGTTTTTATTTAAAGGGTATGTTATGGTTTATGGAGGAGTAAGTGAAGAAAGCTAATTTTCTTTTTCTTTGTGTCTTCAGTTATCTAGTCAGAGTGAAGTCACCACAAGAGTCGTTCAGAGACTGTGTGAAAAAAAAAAGAAGAATGTCCTCGCATATGGATATTCCTTACCGGATGAAAACAGTTCGCAATTCCCAATTGTGCCGTTTTCAAAGTTATACAGCTACCTACCCAATACTGCCACAGAAACTCTTCGTATCAGCGGCTTCTGGGAGACACTGTTGAGCAGGATAGGGGATGATGTGATGATGTATTTATTGGAACACTGTGCAGTCTTTATGCTGGTTCCCACTAGTAATTGTTACCAAGTTTGTGGGCAACCAATTTATGAGCTTATTTCACATAATGTAGACTCATCCCTGGTATTTGTTAGACAAAGGCTCTCAAAGCATAAACGTACTAGCTTGCTTAAATATACGCAAAAAAGGCTTATGTTTCATAGAAATTATCTTTTGAAGTCGTATGGGTGGAAATGCAGACAAAGATGTGAAGATAATGTCACCAGAATGAGAAATGAAAGAAACAATAAGATACGAAGCTTAGTACCCAGTGACCAGTGGTCTGCAAAAGCTGTTTCTAAAGCTAGCAAACAGATCAGAATGGTTACTGAACATCAGGAAAAACAGAGTAACTCCAGTTCATGTGTTTCAGCTACAGCTCCATCTCTAAAAAGGAAGATTCATCTAGAACAACCTGAAATTCCAGCCAAGAGGGCAAAAACAGGGGAAAAAGTGAGAGAAGAAAAGGCTTGTAGTCTTACTCCTGATGTAAACCAAAGTAGTTCTGAGAGATCTCAAACTGAGTATGTAGCACCACATTCTGAAAGTCTCATTAAAACCCCCCATGTTTCTCAAAGAAGTAACAATGCTGTCTGTGGTCCTTCTTTAGTTTGCACATCTCGTGGCAGGAAGAAGTTTGTGGCGGGTAAAAGCTCTCTTCTGCAGAGAGTTCAGAGTAACAAACCTTTAGAGTCCAACACTGAAATGCAAGCAGAATCCCATAGGAAAGGAGTAGGGATGCATACGTATAAATCTCAGTTGGCTTCAGGACAACCCAAACCCATGGAGGGTGTTTCTTCAGAATGCAGAAGGCAGGAAAGTCCCCAGCCTCATTTGTCAAAGAAGTTATCAAATAGACTCCTGAGTTCTGCAGTATACATTGAGAGGAAGTCTCTTCTATATTCTCGCAGGAGTTTTCGAGAATGTTTTCCTAAATCATTTTTATTGAATCGCTTGCAGGGCTCTCAGGCAGGTGGAAGACACCTTGTAGAAGCTATATTCTTAAGCCAAAATCCAGTGCAGGAAAGCCATAACCAAAGTCTGCCAAAACGCAAGCGGAGAAAGAAGAGGTTGCCCAAACGCTACTGGCAAATGAAGGATGTATTTCAGAAACTGTTAAAGAACCATGGAAAGTGTGCTTACTTAGCTCTCTTGAGAAAAAATTGCCCTGTTTGGATATCTGAAGTCAGTATGAGAAAAATCAAGCTGTCTTGTCAGGCAGCCTTGCCTGGGGAAGCAGAGGTTCAGAAGCAAGCAGAACAGTTTGGGAAAGAGCCTGCTAAGTGTGTGGCAAGCAGCAGATGTGAATCTGGTCACACTGAAGTGCCAGACAACTTAGGTGCTCCCCTTGCAGAATCTGTGCGTGGGGAGTCGCAGAGCGAGGAGCAAAACCCGGGAGAGGCACGTGATTCAGCCCTCAGGGAGCTCCTCAAGCAGCACAGCAGCCACTGGCAGGTGTACATGTTTGTGAGGGAGTGTCTGGAGAAGGTCATCCCCACTGAGCTTTGGGGTTCAAACCATAACAAGTGCCGGTTCCTAAAAAATGTCAAAGTATTCATTTCCAGGGGCAAGTTTGCTAAGCTTTCGTTGCAGGAGTTGATGTGGAGGATGAGAGTGAATGACTGCATGTGGCTTCGTCTAGGCAAAGGTACTTCTTGTATTATAAAAAGAACTAAGTGGTGGGGCTGGCAGGTGTTTGGTGTTCATGTTTAAGGTGGGAAGGGGAGGATAATAAATCTGGAGTCAGAATTGCTGAGTTGATTAGTAATAAACATAGCTGAGAGAGCAAACCTAGTAGTGTTTGTAACTGATAGTGGAAGGACACTTAAGTTTGTCTTCCTTCTGAAACTTGTTTGCATTCATGCTTTTTGTGTTTAACAGAATGATATTTTCGTAAACATGAATTCAGAACCTGGGCTGAAAAAACCCCAAAACTCTTTCCCATCCACTCCTATTATCCAAATTGCAGAAGCTCTGAAAATCCATTGAAGTCTTACCTAAGCACCTACGGAATAAATGCTGTCTGCCTGTTTGTTACTGTAAGAGTTCAGAAAGAACTAAAAGCAAATCAAGACCCTTGCAGTGGCATGTGTTCCTCTGCTATGGGAGTGAAAAAACCCAGGTTTTTTTACTCCCTCACATCAACCCTCTGTGAAAGATGTGCGTATGGGACCCATTCAATACAGGGTTTGCCTACCACGGAATCACAGAATGGTTTGGATTGGAAGAGACCTTAAAGATCTAGTTCCAACCTCCCTGCCGTGGGCAGGAACCCCTGCCACTAGACCAGGTTGCTCAGAACCCCATTCAGCCTGTCCTTGAGCACTTCCAGGGCTGGGACATGCACAGCCTCTTTGGGCAACCTGTTCCAGTGCCTTACCACCCTCAGTAAAGAATTTCTTCCTAACATCTGATCTAAACATATTCTCTTTCAGTTTAGAACCTTTACCCCTTGTCCCATCCTTACGAGTCCTTGTAAAAAGGGCTGTCATCATCCATCACCTTTCCAGAGCCCTTCTCTAGGATCAAGAGACCCTTACTGAGCACTGCTTCAGCCTGGGTAGTTGGTGGTGCAGAAGTCCCCAGGCTGAACAGTCCCTGGCTAAAAAGCTTTCATGAGGGCAAGAGCTGATTGCTCCAAATTCTGTATGAATCCATTTCTGTGTAGTCCTCTTTTCAAATGACAGGTGAATCTTCCTTTCCTCGAGTTTGTTCTTCAGACACTATCCTAGGATTTAAATCTTGGCTGAAGCCGTGGTTGTGTGGTTGATTGCTGAAGGATCTAATGCATATTTTCATTTTTCTGTGCTTCTGTTCTCCATCTATACGATGTGGATTGCACTTCCTTAACTGGTGTGCTTGCAGTGTTTATTCTTACCTGATACTGTACTTGGATCCTGCAGTAATGTGAGCTGAAAATGGTATTCTTTTGTTAAAAGGTGCAGTAAATTCTGAAACTATTACAGGTTCTTTCTAGTGTAGGAGGAAGATAAAAAGTCTGATGTTTGAGAACTGATGTCAAAAATAGGGGAGGTTACACTTTCATAAGAAATTAATTCTAGGAAATATATTATTTCTTTATTCAGAAACTGTGGTTCAAAACTACACTTTTCAAAATGCTGAGGCGTTAAGTATTTAAAAAGGCTTTATTGTAGAGTATGAGTTTGATTTATAGTAATTTGAAACATCTTATCTTTAAAAATGTAATGCCCTCTTCTTTGGCCGTATTCCAGGAAAAGCAACGTATAGGCTTATTTTAATTTTCATGAAAGTAGTCACATGTGCTTGATGTTTAAACATGCATTTAATTGCTTTGCTGCACTGTTGGTGGGGTTGTTTTTCCCTCCGAAATTACTAGTGGTTTCTTGATAATCCCCTGAATTGTAGTCATTGTTTACATCTGTTGTCAAGAACTTAGGAAAGAAATAATCTATTTCCAGAGCAGCTTCCTATCAGCGTCCTGATTTAATTTGCATATTACAACTGCATATTGCAGCTCGTCAGCTAGAGAGTTTTCCGACAGTGGATTTTTTTCACTGATGTTACCTGGCTTCTGTTAAAGTAGTAGTAGTCTTTTTTTAAGTGCTGTAAATACATGAAAATGTCTCTGCCCTGGAGCACACAAAAACTAAACAGAGTAGAAAACTGAAAACTCATTTCCATGTTATAAATTTTAATGTCAGCTCTGTTGCATCAAAGTTAAGCTGTTTAACACATTCATGCCATAATCATAATTTGTGCTAAGCAGCTAAACTAATATTTCTGTATAGTTTCTTTAAGAATCCTGTTGCATTTTGGCTAAAATCTACTCTTTAAGTGTAGTTAGGAAAATTATTATTGGAAGTTGGCTAAATAGTCATTATTGTAGCCCAAGGTCTTATTCCCTGCTCATCCGTATTTAGACGTAATTTCAGATCTATGGGACTGTAAATTTGACAGTAGTTAGGAATGCTCTCTGTTCATAATTATTGTCCCATCTAAATATTGGAAGTACTGATGGACTTTGGGTGATTTGAATATTTTCTTTTTTTTTTTTGGCTGCAGCAATAAGTTTTATATAGGATGTCTGAAATAAAGCCTAACCTTGAAATTAATTAATTTTCATGTAATTGGGAAATCTGAATATCGTTCTTATCCCCAAATTATCCCAGTTTAATTTTGTTAATTTTTACAGTATACCTAAGTATTTTCATTTGAAAAGAAGAATTTTGCTTCATTTTTTAAAAAAAGTTTTATATTGTAGTAGACTTGTTTCTTTTTATTTTACCTCTCCTTTCGCAATAATCTTGCCTTTGTGCATTAAAGTTTTTGCACAATCAGTTTTGGGGGAAGAAAGTAAATCTTTGGGCTGCTATGGTATGTATTTTTATCCTCTGTGTTAGTTTGTTACTGCAGATTAGTTCTGTGTTTGTGCTTTAAGCTTGGGTCGGTTGCATTATTTAATGCCCTGAAAATTTGCAGTGGCAAATCTCTGTAATTGTTTGTACTTACCTTTTTTCTTTCTCATGACCTCAAGCTAAGGCAAGAATGTTGTACAGGTTTTTTGTTTGTGTGTTCTGTTTCTTTACTCATATTAAGAGTTGATAGTTACTATAACTACCTTTGAATTGTTTATTGAAGGTGATCACTTTGTTCCTGCCGATGAACATTGTTTCCGTGAAGAACTTTTGGCCAAATTCCTATACTGGCTGATGGATACCTATGTTACTGAGTTGCTCAGGTCATTCTTCTATATCACCGAGACCATGTTCCAGAAAAACATGCTCTTCTACTACCGAAAGTTTGTTTGGGGCAAGTTACAGAACATTGGAATTAGGTAACACTAGAAAACCAATCAAACATTAGTGGATAGATATGTAGAAATCATGTGTTTTGTAGTGTAAAGTTATATTTCTGCTTTGATTTATTGCCCATTTATCCTCCTTTCGTTTGCTTAATTTCCCAGAGGAAAACTCAGCCTGTGACTATAGCATGCACAATTTGTAATTTCAGAAATATTTTTTGTGAGAAAACTGATTCAAATTTAGACTCCTTTATTAGAAGAGAAATCTTTGCAATCATAAAATCCATTATGAAGAGGATTTTGTTTTGATAAGTCAATTTTTTACACCTTTTACCGATGAGTAAAGCATAGTGATAAAATCCCAATGTAACCTTGTGAAAGTTCGTTTTAAAAATACTCAATTTGCTTCAACTACTTTAATTTAGAAACAACAAAAGCAAAACCATGGCTCTACTGAAATGCTGTAATACTCTGTTCATAAAAATCAGACAGTAGCCTAGTGACTTTAGGGGGGATTTTTTTGAAGGTTAAGGGATTTAGAAGCCGCAGCTCCTTTTTTAGTACAGCTGGAATCCATGCTGCTTTTTTGGTCTTAAAAATGCATGCATGTATTTAAATTAGGGCATTATTTAAGGTAAAATTTTAAACAATTAAGTGATAAAATAGGAAAAGCAATTTTAATGAACAGTGTTGTGCACCCATCTCCATAGTTCACATCTTTCAGGTTTTCGTTATAAATAACTGGTGTCTAAGAGAGCTTTGGAACTGTGAAAAATCAGCATACTTTATGGCTTGTGTTTTAGTGTCTGTTTTATACGGTAAACCTTTTGCTTTTGCAGTGATCTCTCGGTCCATGATGTTACATGTGTGACTTTTTCCCCTCCTGCCCTGTCACTCCCTGATTTCAGCATTGATATCTCCAGTGCCATTCTTTGCATTTGTGTTTGCACTTAATGGAGTCTTGATGTTGTTTTCAGTTCTAGCACAGGATATGCACTTTAAATGATAGTAGTAGAATGTAATTTTCAGTCCCACACGTTCTGTTTGTCTTGTCTTCAAACTAACAGCTGTAGTGTTGCAATTAGTGTTTTATGCAGTTTTAATGTACTTAAAGACTGGTTTTTGGCACAAAATATGATCAAGTACTGACTTCTACGTAGTAGAGATATAATAATAGAAGTAGTAAATAATAGATTTTTAGTGGGGTTTGTGATTAAAAGAAAAGAAATAACTTGGGATTTAGCTCTTTTGCCCCTCTTCGCAGTTTCCCTGAAAAGCCCAGTGTGTAAGGACAAGGTGCTTTGAACTCAAAAGACCCTAATCTAGAGTCTTAGTTCTTCTGGTTTCCTCCCCACATGTTTCTTCACCATGCAGGAAGCCCCTTCTCATATTTGGTTTGGAAGGTCCCTAAACTGCGGGTTGTTGGAAGCTGGAGAAACATTCCAAGGAAGTTTGGCTGCGTGCTTGCCAAAGGCATGTTCTAAGAACAGGATGTTTGCTTTTGGCTGCAGGAGTCCTAGTTTTTAAGAACTTCTACTCTGATCCCAGCAGCTGCAGTTAAGCTTTACTGACAGGGCTTTCAGCGCTGCTTTTTCAAGTGTGATGTGTACTTGTGAAGCCACGAGTCCAGCTTCCTGCATTCCTACAGGCGGCCAGCTGCCGACTTAACGTGGGAGGAGAGAAGTTGGGGTTTACAGATACAACTGTATCTGTAGGTGTTAAGGGCTACCTTGGCCATTTTGAGCCTGTTCAGACACTGCTCTTAACCAGCCAGTGTTTTCATGCACTGCTGGTGAATCAGTGCCAAAGGCTATTGAGCTTCCATCTTCCTTGGAGGAAGAGTATCTGGTGACCTCAGTTGTTGCCCTAATGGCTGTTCTGTGGTTGTTCTGGTTCTCCTCAGATGGTGGAGCTGCTCAAGGTGGTTGCTCTGAGCTGGTTCACAGGAAGGCGTTGGTAGCCACTGATTCCTGTTGAGTTCTGCATCCTCCTTTGGAGGAAGAGAATGGATGGAACAGGCTGGACTGAGTGGAACTGGACCTTACTTGTGAGCTTACCTTTCCATTAGCTGCATTGTCATTAGGGAGTAATTCCTCATCTTGAAGGACTGTCCTTATGAGTAGATCATCCTGAGCAGAATCCCACTCAAGGATATGGAGCACGGGGTCTGAGAGGGGCCTTGGATCTGTATATTAGCCTTGCTGTATTGGTGGAGATCAGAGTGTGCTGTCTTTGTACAGACAACTTTGTATTCATTTTTGAAGCTGTATCAGACTTCATTCTCCAAATTAAAAGCAGGATTTACTAAGAAAAATTCAGTATTTCATGCTACAGTTGCTTCAAGTTACATAGCCTGCAGAATGTAAGGTTATGTTTCAAAACTAAGGAACCCAATGTTGTGGTGACAGCACCTGTTTTTTTAAGGCTCATGCCCTTGCCACACACAGTGGCTGCTGAGGATTAAAAATGCTGCAGAAATTCTGAATCTCCCCCATCAGATTGAGGTGAGTTGTCAAAAGACATCAGGACCATCCAGTCAATTTCCTTAAACTTTCAGTGCTTAACAGCACTGTGAGTGCCAGTGAGAGCAGCATGATTCAGTGGCTGCTAGATTGGCACACGTTCAAAATCATTAGCATTGCTATGAATGCCATGAAATAAGCAATGAATGTTGCTGCAGGCACAATGGCATCCTGTTCTACAGCTGGCCAGAGGTAATAGTGAAGGTTTGCCAATAATGGGCCTTTAACTTCACTTTCAAAGGAAGTAATGTTTTTTAAAATAATGGTAGAGGTTCACTGGGGGTTTTTTCCCTCAGGTCTTGAATGTGAGCTGTAAAGGGATGGAGATTTGATCCTTAAGTTGTTTCTATTGAACTGGAGTTACTTGTTTTGTCTTGGTTATCCCTAATAGTATAGTAGGTGATGTTTTATGTGTTCAGCAAAGAATGTAATTCAATAAGTAATAGTTAACCCTCACTCTGGAAAAGCAGTCATTTCTGCTTTCCTTTGGGCAGTGTCTGTACCAGGAAGTTAATTTCAAATTTTGAATATAAGTCCTCAAAACTCTTTTTCAGTAGCTCAACTCACTGGCCCTGCATGCTTCTGAACCTTTTAGGTGTCATGCACTGTATCCCTGAGACCCCAAGTCCCAAGCAGCTGGATCATGAGCTTGTATTTGAGTTGTGTACTCATACAAAAGAGAAGTATTTGTGTGCCTCTCTTATCTGCATTCTTGGCTTCTCAGGTGTCTCCTAGAGCATCTTTACCAGGTTTCCACCATTCACCCACTGCCTTTTGTGATAGTATGGCCTCCTTTTGCTAAAACAGCCTGTTGGATTGTGTGGGATGTAAAAAGTCTTCATGCAAATTTAGATTGATGTCCCGTCTTTTGTGAGGACTTAAATTGCCTCACTTACTTCCCAGGGTAATATCGTAACCACTAGTCTGTAGGGCACATTTGGTCCATCTGAACAATACAAGCAGTGCAGGAGATTGATCCAGGTCTTTTATGTTGCAGGTAGGGTACTTTAACACTGCATCTTAAGTAAAAACAAGGGCTTTTGCTCCACCACCATTTCCTGATTCATTGTATGGAAAAGTATTGATTTTGACGAAGCTTCATGGAACTGTAAATCCTGAGGGGGAATCTGAGAGGAAAACATATTTCCCATTAAGGTGAAACATATTTCCCATTGGGAAGCTCAGAACCTGTGACTTAAGTGCCTTTGGTTCTTCGTCATTTTCTGCTGTTCACTTCAATTGACACCTGCTCATCAAAGCCCTGGATACCTAAAGCCCTTACGTTGTCTGTGTATCCTAGCACCTCAGTTAGCTATAACTCCTAACAAGTTGTAGATCCCCTAATTGTTGGGAGCAGAACAGCCCGTTACAGTTTGTAAGTTTGTCCCAGGAGCTCCCTTAGAATAGTTTTCAGAAGGTTCTCTCCAGCTTTGTTAATGTCTTTCAAACTTCTGGAACCATGAGCAATATCCAACTTCCTGTTTCTTGCATAAAACGTATTTCAGAATGTTTGTATGTATTCCACTAATTTGTGCTTAAATTTTAATTTGTGTTAAGAGGGGTTTTTATTTGCATCAAGCAGAAATGTGTGGTCTCTTATTGTATTACATTGTCATTAAGATACTGTGATATTGTTCTGAAATTCAGAATTTCATGTCAGTTTCTGCAGGAGTTAGTATTTGTATTATCTTAGAAAAATACTCAGCTTTAGTTATCATAAAGACATTAAATGTTTTATTTTCTGCCTTTCCTATTGCTTACACTAAGTGTGTATTTGTATTTTAGAAACCATTTTGTCAAAGTACAGCTACGGCCTCTGTCTTCAGAGGAGATTGAAACTATGTGTCAAAAAAAATTTGTTCCTATGGCATCAAAGCTCCGGTTTATTCCCAAACCAAATGGGTTGAGACCCATAGTAAAAGTGAGCGGTGTTGTCGAACCACGAGCACTCAGCAGGGAAAGCAGAGAAAAGAAGGTGTTTATTTACTTCATTGTTTTATGTGCATTTGATGTTGGTAACTAATAAATGGAGTAAGGATTTTTGTTACACAGAACTAGTTTTAACGTGGTGGAGTGTAACAGTCTAATCAGAATGGCTGAATGGGTTTGTTGCAGCTTAGCTTCTCCTTTTCCAATGCTTAATTACCACAAGCCTCCAGTTCCAGAATCACAAACTTCTGTTTGCAAACCTGTCTTAAGGAAACGAGCCCAATAGAATGACAGCTTGTAAGGTAATCCCGTTTTTTTTGGTATGGATAAGTCTGGCCTGTTGGGATTTGCCTGAATACTGATGAGTGCATGTTGATCTGTGAAATTGTCTGTGGAGCCAGTCAACAGTGGTGAGCTGGGTGTGTTACAGAAGAGGGTCTAAGGAAGGGCAAGGAAGCTGGAGCAAGCACAGTAGAGAGAGGAAGGAAGCTGAGAGTAATTGCAGTGTGGGAACAGAGAACACTCAGTGCACAGAATAATCTGTTTAACAGGGCAGTTAACCAGAAGACATGGTGGCAGCCCAGTTTCACCATCTTGCATGGCTGCATTAATTGCTTTTCCTTAAGGCTGGGTCTCATTCACAAGATGGAATGTTCCCCAAATGGGTGAGGTGTCAACAGCTTCTTAGCACTTACTGTTCAGACCGTGTGATCGAAGACTGGATGAAAAGAGCATCAGCTAAAAGCACGTAATGTTCCATATTACGGTGTTTACAGAGCTAACCAACTTGCACGACTTCAGTGCTGCTCTGATGTACTTGACTATCCCCATAGCTGAGTTAAATCTTTGCTCAATTACTTGGATAAAGTACTTCCAGAGGCCCAGCTGATGGTGCAGCTGGAGTTAGCATAAAGTCTCAGAGCACACCTTCTCTTGGCTATTCTTGTTGTCATTATCTCCAGCAGAGAGAATGAATATTATTTAAGAAGTTATTTTCAGATCAATGGTCATTTTATTTGCTGGCACTTATCTGTTTATCTCTGTAATTATTACACCTTAATTTCCAAGAGTCAAGTATAGGAACAAAAACATTTTCCATAGGATTTAACTGTACCAAAAAAAAAAAAAATCAGAGACTATTTTGTCACTTTGAAGTAGTTACTACAGTGCTACTCAGGCTTTCTGAAAGCTTCAGTTGAACAAAATAATATAGTAGATATATAAATTTAATCTCAAACTTCATGTAAATTTGTAATCTTTGTATTGCATGGAATTTAATGTGTTTCAACATAATTTAAGGTGATTCTCTTTGGTCTCTTTAGATGAATCATTACAACACTCAACTAAAAAATCTGTTTAGTGTGTTAAATTATGAACGGACTATAAACACCAGTATTATAGGCTCTTCAGTGTTTGGGAAAGATGATATCTACAAGACATGGAAACAGTTTGTTACAAAGGTTCTTGAATCTGGTGGTGAAATTCCTCATTTCTACTGTGTAAAGGTATGTATTTTTAATTACATATTCAAACTAGCTTTTCAAAACCAGCTTGTGCAGATACTTTTATAGCTGTATTAGCTGTGACCTGACTACATAATTATTTCTTTTTCTAAGTAAAATTTTGTGCATACCTAACTGACTCAGGTTAGTTTTGTGATGGGGGTGGTTGATTGCTTTTTGTAGACAGGTGTCCCTGCAGTAGAGCTTCCTTTCCTTGGAAGTTTTTCTGTCCATCTTTTTGTCGTGTAGGAGCTCCTGCTTCTATACATGCACTGAATTTTTTGCAGTAGCATTTAGCTGGGTATAAAAGTGGGAGAAAGATAAAAGCTCAGGCTTTTGAGCCATATGAAAACCAGAGAAAACGTTCTATGTGCATTTGAATAAATTCACTGTCTCTTAAAAAATTGGTCTTTTCTATCTCAGTATCATTAGTTTCTGTTGCAAATGAACACATGACTTCTGGTTGGTGTCTTTCCACTAAGTTTCTTCTCCCACTTGGAAAAAAACAGTGTTTGTTGCAGCCCACTATTTGAAGGAGTTTGTTCTTCACGCTTTTGTCAGTTCTGTCTAGCAGGCAACGTTTTGTGTTTGATTTCAATTCATAGCTTTGAGCTGGGGCAATGTATACAGAAATACGTATATTACACAGATTTATATATATTGTAGGGGGACTGCTTTCTCGTCTCTCTTATGTCACTTGTCATCCTACCCTGAAATAACTTTCCTAATTTTGTCTTGTTATCTTTCAAGCCAAAGGGTCATGTCATTGACATAATTTGTGTTAAAAAAATTGTAAGATTGTTGCTTCTACAGAAAGTTTTCAGTTTTCACTATGACAAGTAAAAGCAGAGGTAGGTTTCCAATATGAGGTTTGGGAAAGGTACAATAGGTAGGTTGGCAGCTTTCCAAAAGTCTAAGATGTCATCTCCATGGCCATATGGTGAGGAAAGTTTCTTAAAATATTTAAACATAAAAATATCAGCTATTAACTTAAATGATTGAGGGTTCAGTGTTAGATTTAAGGTTGCATATAGTATAATCTTCTGTTAATAATAAGATTTTTGCTGAAACTGATGATTTGGATATCCCTTCTAAGGGAATACTCAATGAGTGGGGGAAGGTTTTTCAGGTAAGCAGTGAGTTTTTATTTTGTCACAAATTTGGCCTGAATAATGCAATAATTTTACTCCCAGGTGATCTATCCTTCAGTCTTGCTTGCATACTACAGCAATACTTTTTTTATACTACCACAATGTTTACAGTGATATTGCTGAATATGTAGTGGAAGATATTTCTTCTATTTCAGGCGGATGTGTCCAGGGCTTATGATGCCATTCCTCACAATAAACTTGTGGAAGTGATTTCGCGGGTCCTGAAGCCTGAGAAGAGAACCGTCTACTGCATACGGCGCTATGCCGTGATTATGATTACCCCAAGTGGAAAAGCCAAGAGGCTCTATAGGAGACATGTATGATTTCCTCATTTCTTCTGTTTGCTGTTGTAAACATATTTTGGTCCAAGGAAAATTCTTCCTTTATAGCTTTCTTTAGTCACAATTTGAATTGGTTAAGTACTTACTAAACCCCTTTTTACTACTGTTAGATATTTTCCAGAGGTAGAAAAGTTTCTTTTTCGTCCATACCTTTTAAAGTTTTTACTCACAATTAGTAAAAACAAAGATAAATGTGTCATGGAAATAGAGATTTGTGAGTCAGACATTTAATTTTAATAGTAGAAGAATTGTTGGATTAAAATAACACAATTAAGGCTGGTCCTTTGACCTCCACTGAATAAAAAAGTCAGTTACTGAATTTTCTACTGCTTTCATCATTTACGTCTTTACAATTAAACAATTACACAGGTTTCAACTTTCAAGGACTTTATGCCAGACATGAAGCAGTTCGTGTCCCAGCTTCAGGAGAATGCCTCATTGCAAAATGCAATAGTAGTTGAACAGGTGAGTATTGTGAGTCTTCTTTTCAACTGAAAAAGAAAGAAGAATTAGAGGAAGATGGGGATTTTTACTTGTATGTACATATTATGTGGTTACATTACCTCTTGTCTACTTAACCAGCACCTTCTGTAGAAAGACTTCGTCAACTCTTCTTTGATGCTTGTAACAGGCTCTCAGCGTTCAGTGGGAGGAGTGCACCAGGCAAGAAATCTGGCAAAAAGTCCTTCTAGACTTGTCCCAGATTTTCTCATTATTGTCTCAAACTTTCATTTTAACCAGTGTTTTCTTTTCCTTTCCTAATTTTGTTGTTTCTCGCAACAGTTCTCAAGTGAGAAATTAACTGTCTAGTAAAGAAGGGCCTCAACACCTGCTATCTCCAAAACATTCAGAAGTAAGAATGAGCAAAATGTATTATAAGCTAAGTAGCTAAGGATGTGGCATCTTGCCTTACTTTAAGGATTACCTGTCAAGGTTGATGAGAATGAACTCTTCTTTAGGGGAGTTAAGTGCAACACAAACAAGATCAACTCTTAAAATTTTGTTTAAAGAGATTTCTTGCTCTCAATGAATTTAATTATGGTTAAAAATTACATTTATTTTAAATTTGCTCCAACTGATGCTTTATTGCAAGAAGCAGGTATCCTGTTTTAATTCTTGTGATAGAAGTGTTTGTTCTCAAGACTTCATTCTGTGCAAGGAGCATGACAAAGGCATAGAAGTAGGTGATACGCTCAGTCTTTTTCTGTTATGGAATGATGGTGTTCCATAATAACAACCTACAAGATTTCCTGAGCATCAAATGAGCAGACAGGTATGTTCTTTCAGGCTAATAATTCCTCTTTAAATTTTTCTTTTCTGAACCTGGCAGTGGAAAATGACAAGGTTGACAAAAGGTGATTTCTAACATACAAGTAAAATGATCTTGTGTATCTGTGAACATATGAGTAGAATGTATGGTGTGGCTGGTGTACAATTCCAGTATCCTATAAAAATAAGGAAGTCTAATGAGTGCCTGGATGAAAATGGAAACGAGCTAGATCTCTCACGTATAAGTACATTTTGTTAATTTTTTCGAACTAATTTAGAGAACTATGCTAGATATTGCAGGAACGGCAGCATTCTATTCAAAACTATTTTACGTTTGAAAACAATTTGTGTGTTATTACTTCAAAAGAGTAAAGTATTTTGAGAAAAGTGTCCTGTCAGGCCAGGTGTCTGTACCACAGGTACATCACATTATCTTCTCAATGCAAGTAATCATGGTCTCGCATGGCTCTATCAAAAGTTGGGTGCATTTGTCTGCTGGCTAATCTATGCAAGTAGTAAGTAATTTTATTTTAATTTGAATGAAGCCATTGTTAAAGTTATTTAAATTGGTGTAAATGGATTTTTTTATCAAACAGTTTTTAACAAAATGTTCCATAAATATTGGGTGGACAGCCATGCATGGAAGTGTTGGCAATACCTGGCAAAGTGTTTGTTTTGCAGCAGAATGGGCAAGTAAGTGTATCTCAGCTTGGGGAATCATAAAGGCCGTGATGTACAGAAATTGTCCTACAGGATAGAAAATGGCCAAAAGAGCGAGGTCTCATACGTTGTAATAATCCAGTATATTATGCCAGCACTTAAAAAAGTGAGTTTAGGTGTTATATTTGATTTCTCCTAGCACAAAACAAAAAGCCCCCAACATCCAACAAAAAATTAGCTTGTTGGCTGTGAGCAGCTTTTTAGTATGTATGTTCACATCTTGGGTTTAGGGTTTATCTTTTCACGTACTTAGGGGTTTGAGCTGCTACAGTCTACTTTTTTAAAGATTTCTCTGTGTCTTCAAAGTTACAGAGTGTTTTTTGTTTCAAATCTTTGTTTTATCACATTTCTAGAGCTTAACTTTCAATGAGACAAGTTCCAGCCTGTTTAGTTTTTTCCTTCAAATGATACGTAACAGCATCCTGGAAATTGGGAACAGGTAAAAAATAAATTAGTTGTTCTTTGTATAGCATGCTTGGTTTATGTGTTTTCTCTTAAGAGGATACCTTTAATTGACTCTGGGGACTTTTGATAGCTGTCTTTTCAAGATTTGTGTGTCATGTTAATTTGAAATTTGTATATCAGTTTAAGCTCCACAAAGCATGATGAGTTTAGAATCAAATTTTTATTGAATAAAATTTCTCTTTTCTACCTGAATGATGCTAACTATACACAATGCATTATTCCATAGAATATGGAATAACCTTCATTTAAAACTGCAAGTGTAATTCAAAAGGAAAATACTTTAAAATGGTGGGATCCGTAGTGGTGAGCAAAAGCAAGGGTAACATCCAAGCAGTCATGCAAAAGCCTTGTTAGTCATTTCTCTGTAGTGCAAAATTAAACCTTTTCTTCATGGTTTTGCTATTTGGCAAGTTGCAATAAAAATAAAAGGCAGTAGCTATAGGAATTAAAATTATTGGCAACTCCAAAATTAAGAATCAGATGTTACAGAAGGTAGTGATGGAGATTTCTTCTTGTGTTGGTAGAGATACTGTCTTAGTATTTGTATTTTGCCGCTAGGTGGCAAATTTGTACCATGTCTAAAAAAGGAAGTACTTACATGATCTTTATTTGTAAATTCAGAGTGATGTGTATATTAGAATGAATAACTTCTTGCTCTGGAAAAAATCCCTTTGTTTTAGAATACTTAATTTAGAATCTCACAGGACTGAGGGAGAGTGAAAAAAGCTTTCCAGGAGTCAAATAGAAGAGTGTTTATAGTTTTTTCTAGCATTGATGCTTATGCTCCCTTTGGCACAATCATAAGAATGCTCTTGTGGCATACTTTAATAATGACTAACCAATGTGAGTATGTTTGATGGAATTTTAATGGTTTCAAAGAAAGCACACCCTGACAAAACCAGCTTCGTGCATTTAAATTCAGTCACAACTTGACTGAAAAATGCTGTTTGTCCTGAAATGAGCTTGCCCCTTTTAAGTAGCTTGTTCTCGTTTGTCCAAAAGAACCTCCTTAAGTTTAGTAAATAAATAGATTCTCTTTCTTAAAAAAAAAAATCCCAATTAGTCAACATTAACTTGGTGTTTTGAGAAGAATGCTGATTATTGAGCTGGGGACCTGTAAGAAATCTTTTAATACCATTTGATACGTTTATCAAAAGTCTGTAAGGAAATAAAATTACTTCACGTAAAATTTTCAGATGACTCGAAATACAGGTACGATCAGTGCTCAGAAGTAGTATGTGATTTGAATTCATTCTCTTCAGCTTCGCCAAGTCATTCATGTAACAGCGGTGAAATGGACATTATAGTATCTCACTGCTTCAGAGAAGTGTTGTGAAAATAATTCCCTTGAGTTTTTTGAGCCGTACCCATTTGGTTGCTGCCAGCATAGAAAATTCTCCCAGTGCTTGCTTTCGTGTACAAGAACACTTCTCTTGAAGCTGTCACAGTAAGACGTAACATAAAGAATTAAAAAACTTAAATGAAGGATGTGTCTGCAGCAGAAGGAGGCCTTGGGGTTTGAGATCAGTTGTAAAATTTCTTTCCTCTAATATCACTTGTCTCCTGGAGTCTGTTAATACAAAAGGAATATGTGTATCAGTGGGGTTTTTTTTACTGTTAAAGTTAAAACTTCTGGATCTCTATGTAGATTCCTAGAAAAAAGAACAAGCAAATTTAAATAAGGCTAACTGGCAAACATACAGCATATTTCTTATTGAAACTTATGTTATACTTGGAAAAAAAAGAAATATTTAACAGCTGTTGCGATCTTATTGCATGTTTTGATTTTTTTGTTTTCTTTTACTCTTTGCTAGGTACTACTTACAGTGCTGTGGAATTCCGCAGGGCTCCATTTTGTCAACCTTACTTTGCAGCTTATTCTATGGAGATATGGAAAACAAATTGTTCAGTGGAATACAGCAGGATGGGTAGGTATGCTTTTTTTTGTGCTCTATTACAGTAATTCATAATGAATAGTGTGCGTGTTAGTAATTTTCTCTGATGTTTAATTTTGAATTTCAAGGATTTCCAGCTTCATTAGGAGTGTGGTGCACACAAACATCTCTGCAGCTTCAGTGAAACTGGTGTTTTTTTTGGGAGGATTTCCCTGTTAAAAGATCAAGAAGAAATTGCTGAGAAGCTTTTCTGTATCTTCAGTAGGAGATTTATTCTTAGATCCCCTTATTTAGGGATGCTGTAAAGAGTCTGACAAGCTGCTCTTGTACTTTTGAGAAGTTTATGGTTTTGCTTCACTCATTCCCACATCATCTGGCTTCTTATCACCTCAAACAAGATGAGATGTTTGTTACAGACTTTCTGATACTCCAGGCTTCTGCCTGAGGGCTTTCCAATCCACCGTCGGTAAATTTTAACATTTTATCAAGGTCACAGCTTTATAGCGATTTTTTATGAGGGATGTTAGTTCTTGTTCCCTGTGTGACTTCTGGTAAATCTTCTCAGTCTTTTTGCCTTGTGTGTGCTTGTTCCTTAGGAGCTTGACAGAAAGCTAGCCTGATAAAAGCTTTGCCTCTTTCATTAGCTGTAAAAATTTTGAGCTTCCTTTTACCTTTGTATGAACAGATCCCCACCTGAGTCCTGGATTAGGGTATTTAGTCATGAGCTGGACCCTGAAACTTAGTTTGTGTTCAGACATCTCCCTTCATTGCTGTGACTTCTTTCCAAAGAAAGAAAAAAGAACTGTATGGGAATACTCCAGATAAGTGCATCTGTCTGGTGTCTTTTCTTGGGAGGCTTGCTGGGTGTCAGAATTTTAAACATTTCCCTACAAAAGTAGTAGAGTTCTTACGGGCTTGAGGATGCTCTGATGATATGAGTCTGAAGACTGTCTGTTGCTTTCAAAGAGCGTTGTGTATGAAACTGAAATTATGAGACTGATTCAGATGAACGCGCTGTTTAATGTAGCAGCTGTCTTTATGTAGAGCAGATTTTAGAATGTTGCTTAGGTGTCTGTTGAATGATCTTGATAATTTCATTTGTCCTTTCAGTCAGAAGTATAATGTGGCTGTTGACTTGGCTGAGCCACGGTGCAGCTGATCTGATCAAAGTGATGAAAGTACTCTTGCTGTACATCATCATCTCTAGAGCTTCTTCTGTGATCTGCTAGGCAGGATTTACCAGAAAAATATGGGCATGCTTGATGTCCGAATTCTGTTGGAAAAGAAAATTCCAGCCTTTGGAGTGGTAGATGGTATTCTGTTTTACATTCATTTATGAAGCCATAGCTTGAATTATTACATGGTAAAGGAAGATAGAGTTGGAGCACATCAAGAATCAACTTGTGTACCTGGTCTGGCACCTCTTTTCCTTGTCTTGTAGAGGAAGATACTGCATATTCTCCCTTGGAAAAGTGTAAACCCCTGTATCCAGGGAAGCCACTGTGGAATAGTTTGTGTTGTAAATTCCTTCTTGTTACATCTAGCCAGTCTCATTGCTTTCTTATTTTATTTAATTTTTTCAGTTATATTTAGGAAAGAAGCAAAACTGTGAATTTCTTCATGAGTCTCAATTTGGAGTTCATACCGGCTTCTACCATCTGGTGAATTAAAATAGGCACATTGTTGCTCTGAAGTGTATAAAAAAACTTTGAAAGGATTACATATTAAAACAATCTAACATTGTTTTCTTCTTGATTACAGAGTCCTAATACGTCTCATTGATGATTTTTTGCTGCTTACACCACATTTAATGAAGGCAAGAACTTTTCTAAGGTAGGCTATTAAGAGATACAGTCTTCAAAGTAGTAAGCATTATTACCTTTTACGTAATTCTTTTTCATCTTTATGCACATAGGTGTATTTGCTTTATGAGTTAACAATCAAAGGCTGTTTTGGAGTCCTTGGTAGTAGCCTGTACTTGGGAAAAATCCTAAAGCTACATTCTTGATAGCCAGTTAATGGTCTGTTGCAGTTCACATGGTGGGTGATTCCTGCTTGAGTTCAAATTAGGGACCTGCCTACTAACCTTGGTGGAGCTTCAAGCAAAAATTAGTGTTGCAGGCTAACCAAAGCAGCTGACAATTGTCTTTTAAAACCATTTTCCCTCAAATTTTTAAGATGTCTTATTTACATTCTCAAAATGTTTTTATTGGGCACTCATGCTGCTGCTTTCTGTTCCCTGGGAAAGAATGCAACTCTTGTCTGATCCAATATTGCTAAGAATTTTCTGGTCATTAACATTCCATGATGAGTATCTGAAGATCTCAATAGCATGGTTTTATGCAGTTCACACAGAAGTTTTAAAACAGTAATTCTTTATTGTGCTTCAGAACTACCTTTTCTTTAAAAATTGAATCCTAGAAGAGGCTCCTGGTTACCATGGATAGGAGTGTGCAGTCAGTCGTAGGGGAGTTCTGCTGATGCCAAAGTCAGTTTAAGGGATCCAAAGGACAGGTCTTGAAGAAAAGCTTAGCATCCGCAGTGTAGTCAGTTGCATCATGCTTTTCAGTTAGTCAGAAAGATGCAGCTCTGTTGTGAGCCTGAAAGGTGATGGAGCAATCAATTAAGTACAGTGTGAAGTAATAAATTGTATGAAATAGTGGATAGTGTACTTTGAAGACTTCATTTGTCCTCATTTCCTTATCAGAACAGAAAAAAAATTTCTGGGGATCTGTGGGTTTACAGTTCTGGAAACGATAAATCAAACTAACAGTGAGTGCCTCAAGCTGTTAATCTCTATAACATCTTTTCAGCACGAAGTCACTTGAGTAGCAGTGCAGATATTGTCCTTCTTACCCTTTGAAGTTGTCTGCATCTTTGTTCTATATCAACTTCTGCACCAGGTGTGTTGATTTTCTGTAGAGAAGTAGCCTTTTCTGTGAGAGGTTTCCAGAACTGTTTCCAGATCCTATGAACTCTCTACCACAAATGGAGTAGTAACAGTTTTTCCTAATGTAGTATTAGAACTGGGGGACTCAATAAATTAGTTTTGAGGAGACAGCATTACAACTATGACTCCCTAAGAAGAGCCTACCTCTTCCTCTCTTTAAAACGATGAAGCCTACGCATAAGTACATTGCCAAGTAAGACAAACTGCTGCTTGTCCATGACACAACTGATCCAACATGTAGCAGGCATTCTGGCAGTGAAAACACTCTTAGGGAAAACTTTGCCCTCAAAGTGCAAAACTTTTCATCAGATAAATGAGGTTCCTGTTATATGCATTCTCCTTGGTTTTGTTAACTTCCAAAAACAATAACTTGTTGTCTGTCTTTTCCCAGTGATTTTGATCTCAGAGGTTTCTGTGAGTGTGGTTTATACAGCTTGTCTCAAGTGTTGCATGGCTGACGTGCTTAATTTGCATTAATCTGTAAAATTTTTTCTCTATTATCCTCAAGTTTATTTATTTTATGTATTTATTTACCTCTAATGTCTTCACTTTCTTCATTTCTAGCTGTGTTCCTTAACCTAAAGAGTTGGCTGTGGTTCACTTTATTCTTTGATTTCTGCCCTTTTGTTCAAGATCGTGTGTCTTGCAGCATGGCGCCAGTTTTTGTCTGCTTTGCTGGGGGGGGCTTAGCCTAACTGTTTATATCTGTTTTAGGACTCTAGCAACAGGTATTCCTGAGTACGGCCTTTTAATAAATCCAAATAAGACAGTGGTGAATTTTCCTGTTGATGATATCCCAGGATGTTCCAAATTTAAACAGCTGCCAGATTGTCGTTTGGTCCCGTGGTGTGGTTTGTTAATAGATATAAAAACACTTGAGGTTTACTGCGATTACTCCAGGTAAATAGAGCTGTATGCTCCAGTGTCAGCTTTACAGTATCTTGTACATAGTGGGAGAAGCACAAGGGTGTCTTGGGAGTGGTGTAGTTGAATTAACTGCAAAATAGATTGGGATTAATTTGGTGTAGACGAGAGGGACTAGTGATCCTTTCAACATCAGAGGTGTTCCCTCTGGTACACTTCAGATGGGAAAGAATGTGTGGGGAAGAGAACTTCTCTTTAAACTAGCAACCTTGACCATTTACACAAAACAGTCTGAAGTTGCATAGAACTCAGGACAGGATAAAGTATCCTACTGAAAAGTTCTGTAGACCCTTTACATGGACTACTAGAGATGGCATTAGACATTTGCTAAAGATTGAAAAGAAAGTACTGTTTAAACTCGAGGATAATATTGCTGCATTTTTGACCATTTTTAGTATAAACAGCCCTTAAGCATTTATTAGGAGGAGGTTTTCCACCAATAGGGTGGTGAAGTTCTTCAGTAGTCTTCCTAAACAGAAAAGTTTGGTCATTTTAGGAAAGGAGTTTATATGACATGGTTTTCTGTAGCAAAGGACCAAAATCAACAGTCAAAGAGATTTATTCGCTGAGTCCTTGAAAGAAACTTGAAGGTTTATGTTGATAAGCGTATTGATGCTACTGGTTTGGGAGACACTAATCAGAATCGAAAAATGATAGAATTGTTTATGTTGGAAAAGACCTTTAAGATTGAGTCCAACCATTAACCCAGCGCTGCCAAGTCCACCACAGTGTTTGTTACAAGGCTTTGCTTTTGATAAGCTTGACCTAAGTAGCTGGAACATCGGGGTTGTTCCAGGAAGTAAGGTGCGTTCAAGCCTAAGCTCCTGCATTGCATGGATCATGGATAAGATGATTGTCACTGGAGTAATTAATAATGTTCTGGCTAGACCATGCGTTTAAGAAATACATTTAGTTTGTTTTTAAGGTTATTTGATTTGGCTTTTTTTAGCAGGGTGAATTTTTCAGCCCTGAGGTGTTGAAGTCAGCCCTTAGCTAATACCCTTAATGCCACACGGCCTAGTCTCCTTCAACATTGAATTTAATTATGGTCATATTTTAGCTACTGGCTCATTGATTAGCAGGAAATCTCTGTAACATGGGAAGTTAAATGAGGCTTACTTCACAGAATTTAGTTTAGTCTATTAGCTCATGGAATTTAACTACTTTTTTTTACTTTTTTTTTTCTAGTTATACCTGTACCTCTATCAGATCAAGTCTTTCCTTCAACTCAAGTAGGACAGCTGGGAAAAACATGAAATATAAACTGAGTGCAGTCCTCAAACTGAAATGTCATAGTTTATTTCTTGATTTACAGGTGGGAATATGAAAATGGATGTTTGGCAATTTTGTGATTAGTGATGAAGAGCATTAAAACTGCTTTGAGTTCTAACATAAAAAAGTTTATTTTGAGAGGAAATCAATGTAATCTGGAAATGTTGACATCAAATAAAACGTAGGGTCTTCCAGAAGTGATCCTTCACAACATTGTTAATTTAGTTGCATTAAAGAACTCTTTAAAGTTTAACATAAAATGTTTTTTGTCTAGATCTTCAACAAATCCTATTACGACAGTAAAATAGTCTCATAGCTCTGTTTCTGTTTTGTTCTAGATCAACAGCCTTAGAACAGTTCTCATTAACATCTACAAGATATTTTTACTCCAGGCTTACAGGTAGGTCACTGTCTTCTGTGTCAATATGTCAGTACTCTTTCTTGACACATGGAGGAGCTATGAATTAGGAAAAAGTGTGCCACCTAAGTGTGCAGTGTGTGTATATATACCTGTATATATGTATGTATGATGTATGCAGTAGTAAATGTCAGTAGTAGGTCAAGTTATTCTTGTTTCAACACTGTTCTTAAGTAATACTGTTAGGTTTAGGATACAGGAATATATTTGATGTGTGTGTTTAAGTGACACTTCACCAAATGGATTTTCAGTGTCTTGGTTTTGACAGCTGACCTCAAGATAACCAGTCTGTTTTGCTTCAGGAGTATGACAAGAAGCCTTAATTAACCATTTTATATTTACATCAGTTAAATATTAGTCAGTTTGTATTTAGAACTTTGTATCTGTTAAAATCATATAGAACTTTGACCAGTATAACTTTAGGTAAAGTGAGGTTTCGTTCTACCGAGTTAATTGTGGTTTCTTACTGCTGATAACGTTTTAATTAGCTGGTAATATCCTGGCATTTGTGAGCTTGTCTTGATGAGCAGAGGAAGTGAATGTTTTGAACAAAGATAAGGGAAAGGAATCGAAACTGCTTAGCAAGTTGGAAGAAAATACTAAACTCTGCACATTGAAAACTTTGAGTGATTGGTCACAGCCAGTAATTGGGTTTTTACTGTTTTAACACAGAAAATGTGCAAGAAGTCCTTCACTCTTCACAGAAATCAGATGTTACTCTTTTGCTATGCTCACACTTGTTAGGAAGGGACATTTTAGTTTTATTCTTAAATTCATCTTGGTCCACATTCAAGCTGCATTCTTTGACCAAGAAGTGTAATTGGGTTTGTCTACTACAGCACTGATGTATTCAGCTCTTAAACTTTTGTGTTGTGGGTGATTTAAGATTTTTCTCTGGTAGATTTGATCACTTAGTTACTTCTGTTTGGTTTTATGGTAATATTCTAACAATGGCCTTTATATGTTATTTAAAAAACTGTCCACTGTGATAATTGCATGTCAGGTTAATTCAGCCAAAGACCTGCAATGCAGCATGGTACTTAGGTTTACCGTTTAAATATTGAAAATGTCACAAATTTTTTAAGTGATTGCAATATGCTGGGTTAATTTAATAAACAAGTACATACATTGTTGATTAATTAAAAATCAACATTGTAATTGGCTATATTCAGTATAAGTTGGATTATAATGCCAGAGTCTGAAGGTAAAAAAAAGTCAGCAGTTTTAAAATATTTTCAAACAGGTGTAAGGAAGCATATGATACACATAATTTCTATAGAGTTGGCTTCCAGATAGGCAAAGGAGTGAGTATCCTGGTCTGTGGAATAATTTGGAAGTCTGTTTTCCTACATGCCTGAACAGAATTTATTGGGGGGTTTGCTTTTTTTTCTTCCTCTCACACTCTGTCATGTGGGTGTTCTCTGGTGACATGGTCTGTGATATGGAATTGGTGACGATGTGTAGTTTAATTTCCCTGCACATGACACAGTTGCTGTCCTCAGAGGAGAATTGTTACCAAGGTAGATGGCTTCAAGATCTTCTTTCAGCATAAAATTTAGAAACAAATGTTGTATATGTCTGACATTCCAGGAATGTGTATATATGGGAGAGATGTCATGCAGTAACAATGTTGATACAGCTAAAGACTGTTGGGTGCTGTAAAGTGTTGTACAGTGCCTAAGCTGTGTAGTCATAGTTTCACTTGAAATTACAAATTCCTTTTGATTAAATAGGCTGTTTTTGTGAACAGGTTCCATGCCTGTGTTCTCCAACTTCCATTCAACCAGCAAGTTAGAAAAAATCCTCATTTCTTCCTAAGGATCATCTCTCAGACTGCATCATGCTGCTATGCTATCCTGAAAACAATAAATGCAGGTATAGGATGTTAACGGCAATGAAATAATGGGTTTAGGGTTTTTTTAGACAAACAAAAAATCTTGACTATGCAGTCTGATGGTGTAATTTTGGGATAAAGATCAAGAATGAATATTGCGAAATGCGTGATAAGAATCACGGTGCATTTTTCTTCTTAAACTCAGTTTTCTGAAGATGGCGTTTCAGGCACTAGTTTTTAGTTTTCCTGCTGATGTATGAGACGTCATTGACTACACAGGTTTCTAGTAAAAAATCCTGGGGTGATTTTATAGAAAGAGAGGAGAGATCAGACATACTTCTTAATGCTCATCATTTTCAGTTACATTTTGTTCTTTTTCTGTCTCCAGGGATTGCTGAAGGTAACAAAGGGGTATCTGGCATATTCCCTATTCAGGTAGCAGAATGGCTGTGCTACCATGCCTTCACTGTCAAACTGTCAAATCACAAAGCTGTGTACAAATGTCTCCTTACACCCTTAAAAGTCTGTAAGTATTCAGCAATTTTTACGGTTTTATCTAGGGTTAATTGTAATAAAACTTAGAAACAAATGGATTTTTAAAGTTTTCTCATCCTAAAATATTGTTCTCAGATGTACATGAACGATCTTTCTGATTTTATTCAAATTTACGAAGTATAAGTAGGCAGATTAAAATGTTTTTCAGCACTGCATTTTCTACAGTCTTGTTCTCGTAGGACAATGGATGCTTGGCACTCAGTCAGCTTATACAGTTCAGAAGGCTTGATAAGATTGGGTTAATCATGTAAGCATTCTCAGCAGGTTTAACTAAATGAAATATAAATGCTTAAGATTCTATTTTAAAATACGTAGATTAGCTGGCAACTAAATAAACTCCTCCCACAATTTAAACTCTTACCCCAAAAAAATGTCACCAGGGTCACTCGTAAACAGAAGCACTGGCTGCACTGCAGGTGTACTCTTGGAGAGTTGTGGTGTTGATGTGTCTCTGACAATTCTGTTTGGTGAAAGAAGCTGTCTGTGTCCCTGGCCACTGGGGAGCTCTCTCCTTAAGCAATTGTGCAGTCTGCCTGCAGGCCAGCCACAGAAATAATAGGATTTTCAGTTTTAAGGTACTAAAAGTGGGCAGCAAGAGGTTTTCCTGAAGCAGCCAGTACTGTTGATGAATTTAGCTGCGGTGAAGGCCAGACTCTTGACACTGACTCTGTAATTTGCACTCTGAACGAGCCATTGCTTAGGTGGTTTTGTTACACAAGACCAAGAAGTTCTTGGGTCTCATTCCAGACTAACACTTACTTGATATGAAATGTATCATAAGCTTCCTTTGATAGCTGCACTGAGGTACAGTGCCCCAAAAAGAGAGCATTTCTGCTTTTGGAAGGAAGCATTTTCTTCCCATATCAAAGGCTTGCAGTGACACCTGAGTGCAGTATCTGATTTTTGGTGGTGCAGTGGGAAAGTATCAAGACGACACTTAAACTTCTCCAGGAAACAAACTGATGGTTGGGATTTTACCAGCCACTTTCTTGAGAGCTATGGACTTTCTGTATGGAGCAAGATTCCAACAGCCTTTCCTTGGGGAGCTCCTTCTCTGAGTTACTCAGTGAGACCAAAACCAGAGGCCCCAAGTCTGCTCACTGCTGCTGAGAAGTACCAGGGCAGGGCTGCTTGCTTCACTTGGAGGGGACAGAGACTGAAGAACTGAGCAGAGAATGCAGTAGACACACCCAGTAGGACAATGGCTTCTCTGGGAGCTGCCTTACTTTGCTAAGATCCATATAGGGCACATCTGAGTTTTCATCTCTAATGCTGAAGGTTTTGCTCTTGGGATCTTTGACTGGCAGACCACAATCCAAGCCAAAGCTCTTTCATCCTTCTCTGTGCAAGCTTTGCTGTTTAATCTGACAGAACCTTCAGAGTGGAGGCACAGCCTCAGGCAGATTTATTGCTCAGCAGAATCTCATCTTTCATGGCTGCACGCATCAGCTGTAAAAGCAGTCTCTGCTGTCCACAAAGTCACACCAGCACAGATGCCAGGGAAAGAAAATGGGCTGGGAAGTAGAGGTGAAGTTTTCCTAGTTTGAATAGCGATTGTTGCTAGGTTCTTTCTGCAGTTTCTAACCCAGGAAGTGAAAGCTGAACACCTGTCAGTTGGCTTCTCTGGCAGGGAGAATTGCCCTTGAGAAATGGAATCATCTTTCTTCCTAAATTCCTGCGGAAGCCTATTAACATTTTACTTGCTGAGTACTGTGGAGGTGGAGCAGGAGAGGTCCAAAGGTCTGTGGAAAGTTAGTGGTGACATTCTCTTGGAAAGAGTAATTTTCAGCTATTCTTTCATAAATCTTACCTTCTCTGAGGCAGAATCTGTTCTTCACATCCATAGTGTCAAGACAACCCACTCTTTTTATCTACAGGGTCCAGTTTCTTTTGAAAATACCTGAGACTTCAAGTACACTGCTGAAAGATCAAGGCTTCAGAAATCTTAACAGCTGCCTGAACAATTAGCAGGCTGTGACTTGTTTTTGCTATGAAACTTCTAAGATGGAAACTTTCACTGTGATTGGTTGACAGATCACTGGGGCCCAAGTAATTCAAATGCTGCCTCTCCATTTGTGTATAGCCACCTGAAATCCTACCTGTACTTCCACTAGCCCTGTTCCACTGCTGCCGCAAGGGTTGATAAAATAATTGCTGGAGCTGTACTAGGACATCTTTTGCTGACAAGTCACATGCATACCCTTGGTGTGAATGGGCATCGTTATCTCCATATCTCCAAGGTCTCTGGTCATAGGTGAAAGCTGTTTTTCAGTTCCTGATTGTACATGGTGTTTGTATTTGTATTTTCTTCTAAATTTAGTACAGTACTAAGCGATCCTTCAAGAACACACCAAAATCCATTTACAGAGATATTGATAGTTTTCTATGCAGTCATACAAGTTAGTTTTGTTTGCCCTGCGCCAGACCTAGTCCTGAGCAATGTTACTATAATCAGAACCTCATCTTGTAGAGAAGGTTACTGCAGAGCTAAACATTATGTAGAGATTACAGAGCTAATTCTAAACATTGTATTTTAAGTTTTATTTTCTGGCAGTCAGGTAGCATTTGTGGATGTCAGAGTAGTCATGACAGGGAAGTCACTGACTTTCAGGTGGGATCCTGTGAAGTTAGCTCAGTATCTCTATATGCTACAGTAATCTGTAGTGCAGAGATAAACAAGGCTGGCAAAAGCCCCTGTGTTGACTTAACAGCTGAATTTTTTTGTTGTCATTTTGGAGTTTGTATAGGTTATATAAAACCTGTTACCTCTGTAAGATCATGTTGTTGACAGGAGTTGATATAAACGTGTTTTTTCTCATGTCCCTGCACATGCCTTTCCATTGCTCTCCATGGGAATTGATATCAAGCTCAGGTTTTGGGCAGGAGATTCTTCCCACTATTCCCAAACCTATTAAATATCAACATGAGGGGCTTGTCAGTATGAGTTGTCATCATCCTTCAGAGTTAAGTATTTAAAACACAGTTACTGTTTAACATCCCTCCTATTATTTCCAGCGGGAAAAGGAGCAGGAGTCTTTCCTTATCATGATCAGATATAAATACATCATCTGTGTCCTTTCCAAATACAGGGCAAATGTTTATCGAGCACTTCTGGCTTTCTGCACCATTGACAATTTTGCAGACTCTCTTTAGTGACGGACTTAAACTGTTGCTAGGATTTTACATGTTCTTCCTAATCTTTAAAAAGTCCTTTTTACTGTCCGTAATTCTGTTGATGGGATATTCAGTCTTTCAAAGTATGTGTGGTTTAATAGAAGGCCTTATTTGGTGGGTAAAGTTGTTAACAAATGGGCCTTATACTTTTCAAAATTTAATGAAGTTCTCAAATCTGTACAAAAAAAGTCACAAGAACAGAAAGTAGGAGGAATGTGCTCCTTGATTTTCTTTGTTAATATTTTCACTTATAATTTTGAGTGTTTTTATTTGTTAGCGTGTTTTAAGGGTGGAAGAATAGTAGCCTATTTTATTACAGGTTTTTTTATCCCCATATTCCAGGTGTTTCAGCTTTAGTTGGTTTTAGCTAATATTGATTTCATTATTTCATTAACCTAAACCAGAATTAATAGTTAATTTGCAGTTGTAATGAATTGTTTCTGATATTTCGGTAGGTAAGATGCAGCTAATCAGGAAGATCCCAGAGGATACTGTGGCACTACTGGAAGCAGTGACAGAACCGTCTCTTCGTCAAGATTTCAAAGCTATCCTGGACTAACTGATTGAGGTTTATTTCCTAGTTTTCCCAGGTTTGAAAATAAATGCTATGTCTTTAGGTGACTTTTCTCTGTAGTTTATTTTGGTAGAGTGGACCAAAAGCAAGTTCACTCAGAAGTTTTACGTGTTTGTTGCTCAGATACCATGCAAGGACATAAAAAGAGCAGACAGTTAATACCGTCTTGTTTGGGTATTTTGTTGGTGGGCATTTTTTGGTATTTTTTGTTAATACCGTCTTGTTTGGGTATTTTGTTGGTGGGCATTTTTTGTAATTCACAGGTTGTTTGAAGTAATTTACTTGGTTTTGTGCCATGATTCCCATCTTCTTGATGAAGGAATCATTAAACTGTGTTCTGTACAAAATTATTTACTTTCTTATTTCAATGGGTTGTCTTGAAGGGCTATGTTTTACTTCTCTGTATTGTTGACTATTTTATAATAAATTGGCTGGTGAATTGCAATAACATGTATTTGTTTTCAAGGCCTTAATTTTATAGAAATCTTTAATATGCTGGGTTATGTCATGAAAAGCAGTTACCTGCACAGGGCAAATGCATTTAATGGCAAGATGCTCAGGCTAGAAATTTTACGCTTTGCAGATCACAACTAATATATGCCAAAATTTCACTGTCCAAGCTGGTTATGTTTGCTGTATGTTTTATTTGTTTTGAATACTTTGTGGTATTTTTAATACAGTGTTGTACAGAATGATGCTAGTGCGTTTATATCTACAAAACAAAAATTCTTGATTAGATAATATACTGAGTATATTGCTTTTCTGTTTGCATATCTTTGGCTCTGTAAAAAGAAATTTTTATCAAGGTCATATAGTGATAGAAAAAGGGAGAATGGCTTTAAACTGAGAGTAGGTTTACATTCAATATAAGGAAGAAATTCTTTACTGTGAGGGTGTTGAGATGCTGGAAGAGGTTTCCCAGAGAAGTCATGGTTGCCTCATCCTTTGCAAATCCCCACCACACAGGGAATGGTAACACAGCTCCTAGAAGTTGATTTGCAGTATTGAAATCTGTCCATTAACATCATAACTCAGTTCAAAATGTACAGGAAGACGTACAGGTTTGGTTTTTTTCTTTCTGCGAAGTGGCACTGTTAAAATAAAATAAATTTTAAAAAAGTCACAGAAGAATTGTTCCTACTAGAGATGAAGAACAACCCACTTGCTCCCCAGCCAGCAGCTCAAACATTTAAACACCCCTGTGCCCCACAGTGGTCTGCAGTGATGCTGGGTGAGGGAGCGCTATCAGGGACAACATTGCGTAAGATAGGCCTGGCAGTGCAGAAAGTGTTATTTTATGGGATCATGTAGCAGGAAGAGACAGCAAGATGCTCCAGCATGAAGAACTGAGGGAATATAAACTTCACCAATGGCTTGGATAAGCCCATTTTTCCCTGTGAGAATATAATCTGCTGATGTGGTCTCAGCTGAAGGTGTAATTTTATAAAAATGAATACAGTGTAATGCTTGCAATTCTCTGAGCTGATGTTTGCCTTTCCCAACAATTACTGGCTGAGTCGTCAGTTTTAAACAGTAGCTGTTTCTGAAGGCTGTTTGTAAACAGATAAAAATACAGTGTAGAAATCACAAGAGAAAACTATTCCGTTTGAAATATCCTCCCCTCAAAAAGGCAAGTGAAAGTAAAGCTGAAACTGGTATGTGTTCTAGCAAGTGAAGAATTTGGAGATTTGAAGAAGAGCTGGCAGTCTATACTGGAAACTTGGAGTTGCTACTGTGGCTTATGATAATTGGAAAAAAGTACTATGAGCATATGTGTAAGAAATAGATTAACCGTGGCAAGGGCATACAGTTGTTGCTGTAAAAATAGATGTTTATAATTTTGGGAAAGTAGAAATATTCCATAAAGCTATTTCTGCACAGACCTGTTCTAAAAGAAATAGTGTGATACATTATGGTGGTAAAATGTATTGTACTTAATTGGTAGCAAGGCAGTGTGTTAAACAGCAACTGCTGACAGGAAACATTTGGGTAGAGTGAATAACTTGAATCTAGAAATATTAAATGAAGTACCTTAGGAGCATTCTGAATCTAATGGGGATTTTCAACTGTCATTGGACAGCTGGGAAAATTGCAAAAGATTTGAGAGTTGCGGTGAAGGTTAAGGTCTCAGTATTTAAGAGAAGGGGAGTAGAGAGGTTGAGAGCTAAACCACTGAACACAGCTCCCCGCGCAACCTGTGCTGCAAGTGTTGCCAACCACTCAGGAAGTCGAGCTTGCTGGAGGGTTTATGTGGGGAGGGGGAGAAATAGGGCTGAACATTGGTTTTTCGTGTGTCTACAGAGCTGTAAGGAAGGAATTTGACAGAAGCCCCTCTAGGGGAGATCATACTATCTGGATGCAGCCATCAAACATGTCCTTCTCTCCCCACTGTTTCCTTTTGGGAAGGAAATGTGGGCTGGAAATCTCAAGTTGAGGTAAGTATCAAATTTTACAATGTGGGAAACTGCCTGTGTTCCAAAAGGAATGTGCTTTTCTTTTCTGCATCTGTTTTCTGTTTATTGTATTATGGTAATTTGGATGTGTCCTTATTTGTAGTGCTGTTGCAGTGCTCCTTCTGAGGCTTTTTCTTTTAATAGGCAATTGATCTCCTTGTCTTAGGGCTGTGGATTCTGGTTAAGGCTGAACATCACTATGACTGTTTGTCTTTTACTGATTTACCCTCGAAGAACCCAGGTGGTTCTTGTAGCCTAGACTATTCCAGGAAAGTCTTGTCTGTCAGAACGATATGAGTTCACTGCAGCGTATTAGAGCAGAGAAGATTTGATGGAATATGGAGAGAAAAGATTGGGAGAAGAGTGAGCAGAAGGAGAAGGCACTTAATATGTACGACTTCAACACATTCAGTTATGTGTTTGCATACACGTGCTCCCTCAAGCAACACGGTCGTGCTGTTCAGGAGAAGAATGTACCAATAGGATACCATCTTATTCTTCATGAATAAGGGGAAGATTGCAGCATTAATTTGATCGGAATAAGGCTACAGTTTTGGCACAGGAATTTTGGTAGAGGTAACATCAGAAGTGCACTGACAACAGAAAAGCAATGTTCATGCAAGAGTTGCTCAGCACGTTTTCTACATGCCTACTTGAGCTAAACAGTAACTTCAGCTTGTGTTTCATTGCCATCATTTGTAGTTACTGAAGCTGAAAATTCTTCTCCCCCAGAGTCCTGTCCTGGGCTGAACTGCATGTCCAGTGATCCATAACGTCTCCCTTCAGGTGAATGGAAGGGACAGCTCAGAAGTCAAGTCTGGATACCATGACAGTGACTCAAGATGGGTTTACAGACTTGAAAGTGTTTTATATGTAGTTTAATTATTTTCTCAGCTTGTGCATGTAGTAGTTGGATCTGTTTTTGTTTAAGAACAGAACTCTGACCAGCTGCTGAAACCTGCTGCATATAGTTGCCTATATGATTTTAATGAACATTTAGCTATCTGTAGTCAGAAATGTCAATATAAAGTGTATGCTTTAGTTAGTTAAAAATTGTTGTTTATGTATTTACAGCTTTTTAACCCTAATCCTTTCTTTTTCTTGACTCAATTATTCAGCCTGAAGACTTTGTCATACTTTATCCTCACATACTTTCCCTATATTTTTTCGGAGGCCTCAAGTATCTTGACAAGAGGAATCCTCATTTCTCATCACTACAGAGTGGCCAGGATCTGCAGCCAAGTACAGGAAATCCTGTTTTTCAGGAAAGATTGATTTCATTGTCGTGTCCTGTAAGGTTGCAGATCACTGAAAGGCTGCCATACATCTGCATTTTTGTTATGCCATTCAGCTATTGTGTTCAGTATGAGAAATGAGGGATAAAAAATGGGGACTTTTTTTTTACACAGTATTTTCCAGTACAATATATTCTGGAATCTGCTAAGATAAGAGATTTGTGCAGAATTAATTGCTCAAATTTACTTAATATACATTCTTTTATCTGCTGATGCTTTGTCTTTGTTCCTTGCAATGCTTGAGAATATGAAATAATCACAAAATGAATGCTGTTTAAGTGTGTATAGGGATTTACAAAAATCAGAGTGTAGTGGAAAAGGGGAATCCTTATTCCTAGGGTGCTTCCGTTCTGCATGTCTTGGAGCAGGGGGGCAGGACAGTGAATGAAACTGTAGGTGCTTGTGTTCCAATTTATGTTGCTGGTCCTTAGGAACAGACTGGTTTTTTTGAAAGTGAAGGAAGACAGAAGGCAGTAGCAATACTTAACAGGCTTTCCAAGTTTAAATGCTGGCTGGAGAGAGATACGAAGCTGTGAAATTGGTTGAAATTAAAGAAAACACAACAGCATTGTTTATAGAGTGTAGTGATTGCTCTAAGCGTGTGAAATGTGTATACCAGGTTGGTTGAATGATACCAAATAACAGCTAATAATGTCTAACAAAGGCTGTCTTATTTTTACTTACAGACAGGTACAATGGATATTTATTCTTTTGGATGAGAAAAGTTGCTGTTAGCCCCTTGACATGAAAACACTTCTGGTGGTACAAAGCTTGGGTCCTTGCTCCTGCACTTCTGTTTGACCAGATGGAAGAGCGCTACCAGAGGTACACACATGCAAGGAAGGGCGGCCAACAGCACACAGATGGCCTGTACCCAAGGTGGATAAACTTTCTCCTCTTTCATGGGGAAGCCTTCCTGTGGAGATAAAAAAGCAAGCGAAAGAAATAATTGGTAGATACACTTAGATTTTGCTATGATTGCTGTTTTCTTACACTGGTTTAGTAAGGATAGTTAAAGTTTTACTCTCAGTCTGCAGTAGCATTCAGTGGCTGTGTCCTCTGCAAACCCTTCATGTGGGTCTAGAGACAGCTGTAAATGTTTTACAGTTTCAAAGATGTATAGCTGGAATTGTGACACATTCTTAGGGATATGGGGGTTGCCCAAAGTGTTATCAAGTCTTCACCTTCTCTTGGTTAAACTGTGTTCATCCTTGTTGTACTCAAAGCTTAGCTGGTTTCAGCAATTACTGAGCATATTCTTTGTCAAATAGGTAACATGTGCATCAGAGATTTTGAGGGAATGATGATAAAGCAATTTCTGGAAGTCTGTGGCTATGAGTTTTATTTGGGATGATAGATACCTGGTGGCATTTGTGGGAGACACTGCTGCTCTGTAATCCTCATATAGATTAAGACCAGAATCGATCTTCAAACCCCTACACCCTACACAGGATGTACTTGAGAGTGATCAAAGAAACTGCAGTTGATGTGAGACAGTAACATCCAGATCAAATGTTCTCAGCATGGACATGCCTGTGTTGCTGAATTAACCAACATTGTTCTCAGACCACTGCCTTCCTTCCTCTCTGTCTGCCTGTCAAAAGTACACCAGGCTCCCAGCAATACTGGTCTAAAGCTCTGCTCAGGCATTTGTTCTACCTCTGAACCCCCTGTAGGTAGGGGATGTCTGACACATTTCACTTCAACACTTCTGAGCATTACACACATCCGTAAGAAGTATGGAGTGTGGAATATGCGGGACACCTCAAGAAGAGACGTTTTACTGTGTAACCTCTTTGCACACCAGAGCTTTCTCATTCTTAGCACTACATCACTTCAGACAGCATTCCATGGGTAAGCAATAGGTAACAATGATCTTAAAGGATCTGGTAAGGGAGGAAAATAGATAATTCTTGCTTTTATTAGAAGTTCTGAAAATATTTGAGAACATACATATTTAGGGTTCCAGGCTGTGTAGTTTGGTGGCTTCTGCATCTGAAGAGTAACAAAGGCTGTGAAGACAATCAGCAGGAGCAGAGGGCTAATAAACCTCCAGGTGATGTGCCAGTAGAGATTTGGTTTTCGTCCAGTCATCCATTCCACATCTTTATTGAACCTTGTAAAAAAAAGCATGTTTATGATGTCAGATCTAGAGTGGTAACAGTTTCCCTTTTTTATAATTTTCTATAAGTTGGAAACACAGGGTACAGCACTGTAAATCTTTTCTATTCCGTACCGTTCTTTAATAGCTTACTACTAGCTTGAGTAAATAATAATATCATTCAAGTAGGTCTTTATTGATCCATACCAGAGATGAATGACCAATTTACATTGTCAGTTTAATTACCTGAGCACCTAGTCTAAGGTTTCTAAGCATAAATAAATGATGATAATATTGCAGCAGTTCTGTAAACTATTTAGATATTTAAAATAAAAAGGCAGAATTGCCAAGGGAACAAATATAGCAGGTTAGGAAGAAGTCTCAGTTAACCAGCACCAAATCACATCATGTTAGGGACAAAATTACTGCAACCTGAGTTGCATTTATGTCTTAAGAGAAAAAAATTCCATAACTTTCCAACATACCTTTTCATTTTATAGATGTACGCAACTCCAATGACTTCAAAGAAAGCGATGACTAGAAGAGGCACTGAGCCTGCATATCTGTCAAAAACGTCAATCCAGTAACTCCCTGAACCCAGTGTAAAACACAGAGCAATGAGGAAGCTAATTAGACATATTATACCTGAAGAAAAAAAGATATCTTTGTTACTGGAGTACTGAACTTGGTAGGTTTATTTTTGTTCTAAATTGCTTTGTTCTTGTTCTAATAATTTTTATTCTCTCTCCCTTTATGGAGTTACAACTAGCTGTTTTCTCCTTAGGGGAGCTAATACCACTTCCCAAACTCAGTTTTCCCCTGTGTGTTGGCCAAGAGGCATCACTGTTGCAGGAGAAAGGCATTCATGTGACTCAGAGCATCCTTCAGTTGTTCATACTTCCTTCCATCAGACAGCCTGGGCTGTGCTGTGTCCCAGTGTTCATTTTTGACTGAGGTAGTGAGTTTCAAGTGCCTCATTTCCATGCAGCCATAGGCTTAAAGTGCAGGCAGGTGGCACCTTGGAAGTGTAAGGACTCCCTGGATTTCTGCCCCCATTTCCTCAAAGAGCCCAGAACTACAAATGTGTGTGTCCCTTATGTTCCAGCATGTATCTTTTGCATTTCAGCACACTTCAGCCAGTTCCCCTTTAGCCAAGATTTAGATTTGGGGTAATTGAGAGAAAAAGTGAGAAGGAAAGAAAGGAATAAAGGTATTGCTGGACACAGACATGGGCTACATGTTTGTAAAATTGATTAATTTGTATGTCTTTCTAATGTGTTGCTAATTGCCTCTAACTCTGAGATGGCCTTCGGTTCAATTCTGTAAAATGTTGGCTCCAGACTTTTTTTTTTTGAAAGTTCACAATTGGAAAATCAATTTAAAAATAATATTGTTACCTCATGAAGTTGGGAATAAATTTGTTTCTGCATGAAAAATTGTAAAATTAGGGATACAGTTTAGATGCCACAGGAAGTCTCTACAAAAGGCATGACAGCAGTATTTCCCATAAGTTTTTCAAAGGGCACACTAGGGAAATATTAATCCATTACTTGCAACTGCCAGGGATTTTTCTGGACCAGTTTCACAGTAGGATCTCTCAGACTCTCATCAAGTCTGGTTCTTAAGGAGCAAGTTTTGTTCAGTAACCGTCTCTAGTTGAAGAGATTCCAGTTTTGGTGCCAGAACAGGATCACACACCTTCATTCCTCATTTTTCAAGTGGTCATTTTCTACTCTGACATGTTCACAGTGAATGTGAAACGATCTGTAGCAGCATAAACCTGGATGAAATAGGAGTGAATGACCCCTCTTATAGGGGTAAGTTCAAGTGCAGGTGGTTATGGCAGACCAGCTGATGTCACTGTGTGCCTTAAAGTGATTTGTATCAGTGCCAAAGGCTTAAGGAAAGACAAGGCTCTTCCTGATGTCTGCAACAGCTAAGAGTGAGCTTGACTCCAGGACTAGCAATTTAACAAGCTTTCTCAGACTGAAACAGCTTAACTTGCAAACTAATAAAAATGGCAGAGGCAGTATAATATTGTCACCTGACAGCTTCTGCCATAACCACTACCTCATCTCTCTGCTTATCTTCTGCAAACACAGTCCACTGCCCGCCCTTACACTGAGATTAAACAAAATTGATACAACAAATTATTAATTCCTCTATGAGATTAAGTAGTTAGTAGTTTGTGCATCTATGAGAAAGCCACCTTCTTTGAACAAAACAAATATCTTACCAGATAATAGCTCTTTAGGTGCTGATTTAGGTATAATTGGAAGCTCTAGAAGAGGAGTGAAGACACCCTCAATGTTTCCAAACATTGAAGAAAGGCCCAAGCTGAACAACATTATGAAAAACAGGATGGCCCAGGCCTGGGAGCCTGGCATGAGGATGATAGCTTGAGTGAAAACGATGAAAGCCAAGCCAGTTCCTGAGACACTCTGCAGAATTCACAAACAGATAAATAAATACACATTACAAAGTCATTTCTCATGCATAAAATAATTATAACACACTGCTGTCCTTCTCTGGAGTCAAGGGTGCTGGTCAGCCTGTGGCCTCTGTGGCAGCCAGCAGTTGAGAAAATGGGCAGTGGGGAGTTTGATTTTAAATGTTCTACTAGAGATATCTAGACAATCATAGAGCAGAATTTTAGCCTGCACAGAGAGATGGGTCCAGAGTAAAGCAGATCAGAGAGTTGTAATTGTAATAGCAATTGTTTTGCTAATGCCATCTTAAATGTGTTTTTCTGAAAATCTGTGGTGTAGTAGCTGCTGGAAAGAAAGATGTGTAAATAAGAATATGATTACCACTCCTAACACCAAGAGAATTGGTGAATCGTTGATCTCAAAACCCCCCATAACTGCCAAGGCAGAAAAGACTGATAGGGAAAAAGCCAATTTCAACCAAATTTCTTTTGATTTAGTCTCCCAAGGACAAGGATACTTAAATCTAAGCATTGAAAAATGCTAATGTTGCAATAATTTGGAAGTAAAATGTTTCAAACTGTAAATCAGAGATGGATACCATCAGAAGAAGTGAGACAAAAGAAACTGACTTGTGCCAGGGCTGGAATGCTGTCCTTGGACTTCTCCATCATGTGAGTAAAATAGCCTACTTTACCAACATTGTGTATTAAGCGTGTCGTGCATTAGCACGCTCTGACTGTTCCAAACAGGATCACTGGAGCAAGTGGAATGAGGTAGGACAAGTAAACAGAGAAGAAACATCTGTGTTTAGTGGTAGGGTAAATGTTTTAGGAGGGTTGGAAAATAAGGAGAGAAAGAGGATTGTGATGTATTTTGGTGGTGAACAGTGTACATTGTAATAGATTTTTTGATGCTTTCCTAAATATAGATTTAGGAAATTCCCATTCAGCCTCTATTTTTTATAATCTTTCATCTAAATGTGTTCCCCCCGTTATGCTTCTTTCTGTAAAACAAAGTAGGACTGAATCCAGTGTCCATGGTAGACTTCTCATGGGAGCACCCTGAAAGATAAGTTTTGTGATAATAATGTGTCATTTTGTTTGCCATAACAGATAGTTATACATTTAGGCTATCCTACAGCAGTATTATTATTTCAGATGTTGAAAAGTTGATTCGTTGCATGGTTATGTGTAATGTATCATTGCACGTAGAACAGAGTACGTGTACTTATGTAGAACGATTGGTATCTTCCTTTTTCTTGTAACTTTTTTTAAAGATTACCTGTTGAAAGCAGTTATGGTACCTGATCAAGAAATTCTTGAAGATTACAGCTTTTCAGTTTGAGTCCAGCAATTTTTTCTGGATATGATGTATTCAGAAAACTAATCCAGGATGTATAGTTCTGTCGCATGATGCTTTCTTCTGGAAGATCAAATTCGTTGATGATACTGATAATGTTCCTGCCAGAGAAGCCAACATATCATTAGTTTAAAAGTTTGCATATGATGTGGCTGGAAATGCTATGCCATGTATTCAGATGTTACTCAAAAGTTGTGTTTACTTTCTGTGCTGCTATTTACAATATAAAGGAAAATATTAATTGACAGCTTATATATAAAATAGTAGAAAATATTCAGACTATTTAATGTTGTCTCTTTCAGACAAAAACTGAGTCCTTTATGCAGATGCAGTCTCTAAAACATTTTTGTTTTATCAGGTCTCCAGATCATTTCCACTACTTACATTTAATAACTTAGTGAATCTAGTGAAATAGAAAAAGGTGGTGTTTTTTTACTACTTCTAATGTTAGCCTGCGAATAAGGTGCAAACCTTGATGCACTGCTTGGAATGGGTTGTTTTATAATTTGTCTTCCTTCTTACAGATGACCATCTTTGACTCAGTGCCATAGTACTTTATATTTTTACATTAAACTTTGCCATACAGATGCTTTTCCTTTCTAAAGAAAATAAATCCTCTAAATGCATGTTTTTCAAATAACACATTATCACATTATCTATTTAGGCACTGAAACCACAGTATAACTTTGGGAATACAACTTTCTCACCTGTCCAAGCAGTCCCAGTAGGCTGTGGTTGCTTTAAACCCCAAAACAGAAAAGACTGGGATGGAAGCGTAGAGGGATGTCATGCTGTTCACAATTGCTACCATCACAGCATCCTTTTCACAGTCATTTCTAGAGATAGCATTCAAACAAAAGTGATTAAAAAAAGGTTTTTTAACTATGATTCAGTTTTTTCTGCAAACTTTTTTTTTTAAAATTTCTTCTTTCCCTCATTCCCCTCCCCCCCTCTGTTAGAAAATCTCCTGGGCCTTTTAGAAAGACAGATCCTTTTCTAAAGATCCTTTAGAAAAATTAAGGAAAGAGTTCTTAAATTTTAAAGAAATTGCACAAAATGCAGCAAGAATTTAGCCAGCTAGTAAAAGCTGTAGTTCTACTTACTTTGTTGGATTGTAGCTTGCGAATGCAATAAGCCCTCCAAAAGCCAAAGAGAGAGAGAAGAAAATCTGTGTAGCTGCATCAAGCCATACACGGGGATTTTTCAAAGTGTTCAGCTGAAATAATTGGAAAAAAAGCATAGATTAGGCTTAAATTAAAATTTCTTTTTCTCTTGCAATTCTCATAGCTCATCTCTTACTTCACTTCTGAAATTTTGAGTTGTGTTGCCATCTAAATACTCTGAAAATGGAAATAGGTGCTAAACAGGTCAGTAACATAGGTGTTTTCAGGGATATCATTGAGGCTATTTAAATGTGTGCAACAATTACAGAATCTTTTTTATTGTACACTTCTTCAGTCTGATGGTAAAAGTGTGGTACTAAATGATAGACAGAACACAATAGGGACAATACATTACATTCTTCCTCAATTTCTTTCTTTTATTTAACTCACATACTTGGTAACCTACAGTTGAAGAATATTATCTTCCTAAAGATATATAAACAAATACTAAACCTTAATTGTTTTAAGACAGAAAGTGATTCCATAGCTTTTCAAATTTGGTTAAAAAATAATTTAATAAAAAGAAGTAAAAGTCCAAGCAGACAAGAAGAGAACATTCATTAAAAACAGCATCTGAGATTCAAAGTGCTGTGAGAACAGCAATAAAAGATAAAAGGGCAACATAGGAAACACAAGGAAAAAGGAGAAACAAATTTCACTGTCAGAGTTTTGATGTAAGGGTGATATGATACAGGAGGTTAAAAAGCAATGATTGTTGGATTACAGAGAATGTTAAGCAGTTTTAAATAGCTGCACTGAGGAATCTTGCCATTGAAATAAAAAAAAAAAGAGAGAAAACATAAACAAGGTGCAAAATGTAAATGTGATCAATAAATATTACTTTCCAGCAGAAACTACAAAGTGGTGTGTTATATTCATACCCTACCAGGTGAACTGCTTTCTGATCCATTATCAAGGAGGGGGAATAGAAATGTTAAGAGTGTTTTAAAAGCCAAATAGTTCAACAGTAATACTGGGGCTGTAGAGTATTCCACTTTGTTTTACAACAGTCTGAGTCAAATCTGCATCCGAGCCATGCAGGACAACTTGTGTGTTTTGTGTCTGTGTGCCTGTGCTAGTGATCCTAGTCCATGACTGGGAACATCTGTGGGAATGAGAGGCACATATGCCAGAAGACCCCTCATAGCATTTTGGGTTTCTGTGAAGCTGGCCTGAGCTTGAAGAGCAAGAATAATGGGTCCACCTCAGTGTGGGTGGATGCAGGCAATGCCGTTACTGCAGGTGCTCTCTCCACAGGGATTGCCAGTGTTTGACCCCAGCAGAACTGGGGTCACCTTTTGTACAACACAACATAGCAAGCAGATACATGGAACCATTGCTGACTGAAATGCTTCAGCAAAGGCAAACCCTTCTAGGGGTTTGTTTTGAAAGATCATAGTCCAGCCCTCAAAAGAGCGGAGTGCTCCCTTGGCTGGACCTTGCGCAGGTGCTGTTGTGATGCAGAAACTTGGCACTCATGTGGCTCTGTGGCCTTCACGCTTTGATTAAGTGCTGTCAAGTCAGGTGGTGCTGACAGATGCGACTCCTAAAAGTCTGGCTTTCTGACTGGGAACTTTGGCAAATGAGTCTGGAGGTAGTTTAGACTGGTACTAGGTGCAGTGCATTTATTGACTCCAAACGATTCTAATCAACCCCCAAACTTGAAAAGATAATGGGCAGGCAAGCATGCCATGGCAATGTCATTATCTGGTCTTCAGCAAATTATTGAGAGTGTTATTTTATATTTATATGGCATGCAGATTTCATAAGCATATCTTCAGAAGAAAAAATGTGCTAATGCCAGAAATGTAGATGAAGATATACAATCAGAGTGTTAATGAATGAACAGGGGAGTAAGGAGGAAAGGAAGTATAATTGCTCCCTCATGAGTGGTAAGATGTTTGGATTCTTGAATATGTGAAACACATAAACAGAATTAAAAATTACTGGGGCCCCTGTGATGTGTAATTTTGGTGTAAAAACATCTAATGCTTTTGTCATAAGCAAGTAGCCAACAAGCAATATTGTACTTAAAGGCAGCAGTTCATTAAGGTAGTGTTTTTGTTCTCCTTAATACCAGAAACCATATGGACAGTCCAGGTACCTTGAAAGGTGCTTTAAGTGTCCATGTACAGTAATATATCATAACTGCAAAAGAGAGGGGAAAGTTACAAACTGCCTCTGTGAATAGAGGATTTGAGGCCTGTGCTGCCTTTTTTTTTCTTGGCCATTCTCACTGCTTGTTAAATAGCTGCTGAGTTCTGGATGCAGGCAGCAGTCGTCCAACCAAGTTCTTGGAATTGTTCATTGCCAGAGAACCTCCAAATATTTACACTCTCTGAAGCTCTTTCAAATGTGAAAGAGACTGGAGAAGGAGACATTTGTATTCCTTAGGTGACACAGGTGTCCACTGAAGCTGAACCATGCGGACTGTTGCTGATGTTTGTTGGAATCTCTCTTTTGCTGGTTATTTATTTTGCCAAAAACCTTTCCAAAAGTCTGTTCCAGCTCCTCTGTGGCTTCATTGTTGTAGAACTTCTGCTTTCCCCTCAGGTGTCACTTCAGGATATTTTTTCTTTTCATGGCAGCTTCATTTTCCAAGTAACGAAGAATTTCGAGAAGGTGAGTAAATCATCAGACTTCTCTACGTCTGAAAGTCAATGAAAAGAAGTAGTCATTATTTGGCCTAAAATTTAGGATGTGAAAGTGTGTTAGATGGCAAAAGCTGATTATGTATTTCTGCATGAAAATAAAACTATGGCCTTGCATAATTAAAATTCATATTCATGCTATTATTACTTGTGGTGCTTACTAACAAGAACTAAAATACAAACTTAGATAGTGAAAAAACTTGAAAAATTGTGGTTTAGAAAAAAAATTAAATTCAGCTGGGTGATTATGATGTTGAAACTGGGTGAGATGGCACTTTTTGTGCTAGATACTACTTTCTTTCACGGATTTTCAAAAACAACACTGAGGTGTCACAGTTACCAGATAGTGGATGTGGCAGCTGTTACAGAAAAACTACAATTTCTGCTGCACTGCAGAGTTGGAAAGAAGTTGGAAAATATTGCTTCCAGTTAGGGAAGGATGTCAAGAAGGTTGATTTTATTTATTTGAACGTAAGCTGAAACAGACAGTAGGTGATCTAATTCTGACTTTGTTTTGCTAAAACTTTTCCTGCAAAAAGACAGGAAAATAAGAAGAAAACACCACACGTTTAAGAGATACGCTTCACAGTTTTGTAAACTGATGTGGCCTGGGTGGGACGAGTAAATCTCTGCCAAAAAACCTAACAGCCCTCCTGCACAACTCACTTTGGTACATCCCCTGTGGTGAAGTGTAAAAGAAAAACGGGTGTTTGCTCACAGCAGGGGTGGGAATAGGCCAAGAGCAAAGGCAATGCTGGTGCTGCATTTGTGGAGTACGGGGACAAAGAGGGAAGGGAAATGTTGAAGCTGTGTGCTTACGGTCCTTTTGAAGTCCTTGAAGTGCCACAATCCTCCATAGCAATTGGTAGGTTAGTTTAACAAAGCCATCTCTCTGTCTTACACTAACTCTGTGCAATAGCAACACCGATAGCAGGTATCACTTACCGGGCTGTTTCATCAGCTTTTCCACATATGTAGATAAGAACATCACTAAAACCATCTTCAGATAACTTTTCAAGGATGTCCCCAGGATCTGCTTCCTCAAACCAGCTAACCATCAGCTGCAGGTTGACTGCAGGTAGATTTTCATTCTGACTTCTGTTGCCAGTGTGCAAATCCATCCGGCTCTTTTACGATGATCCACTCCTCCTCAGCACTGCAATACCTCCAGTCTTTGTGAGTACACACAAATCTAGTTTTCTGCATTCAGTTCAGGATCATTGCAAACTAAGTCCCAAAGATGCCTGAGCTCTTCCAGAGAAACCCGACAGCCCGGCTGAGACCAGAGGACAACAGGCCAAGGTGTGTTCTGTTTGTGTTGTCTAAGCTACTTTCTTCCCTAAGACATTGCACCAAGCTCTTATTGTCCTGTCTGGGCCCTACAAAAATGTCAGTGTATGTCCTGATCTCCTGTAAAAACCAAGCTTGTCCTTCCTGAGCTCTGACAGCATTTACATGGGTGTCTGTGCCACTGGGCTTGCAGGAGGAGGGATAAAAAGGTGTCTCATCTGAGCCTTCTCTTGCCCTTCTCCCTTTCCAGTCTGGCATATAAAGTATTTCTGAGCTTCTTGGCTTATGTTTTATTTAATGTCTGGCTTGTTGTTGTAGGAAAGGAAAGGGAAAAACCCAGTGCTCCTATGTTTGAAGCAGTGCTGTGGCTGCAGAGGCAGTGGATGCTTAAGAGCATCTCAGCGGGCGCTGCTTTTCCTCCTCTACACCCATCACTTTATGGAGCTTTTTAGCCACGAAGGCAGAGTTGTGAGGAGCCTGCAGTGGGTAGCAACCACTGAGTGGGGCAGTTTGTATTTGGGAATGCTGCCAAGGACAGTGTAGAAAAAGTCCTTCTGAATGGCCAGCATGTGGAGGGATCTGGAACTCCTGTCCATATGAGAAGATTAGAAAAATGGCAGACAGGCTGTTCTCCAGCAATTCTGTCTTTTAGGAAGAGATATGGGGGAGGGGAGAAACTCCTACTATGAAGAAACAGGGGCAGGAGAAAATTACTTTCAACCTTCAAAAAAAATCATTTTACAGTGTAATTCCTCAGTCATTCTCCTTGTGAATTCTTAGAAGATTAAAGCTGTGTAAATTCTGTAGCAGTGGCAGGGAAATCCCATCTTTCGCATGTACTTGTGAATTACATCAGTTTCACTTACACATTCAAGACTGAGGCACCTGTAATATTCTTATCAATCATTTTCTAGTATTTTCTAATATGCATACTACTGAATTGTTAAATTCTTTGCTGCTTCTTTTCTTGTGAAAATATGTTAAAATACTGCGTCACTTCATCCCAGAAAAAGAGCTTAGCTAAGCTCTTGGATAGACATCTAAACCAGGAGTTGTTGGAAAATGAGTATACAGTATGAAATCTGAGGGGGAGTAAAAGGAAAAATATTTCTAATACTTACATTAGGGGTGAAGAGGTAAATCAGACCATCAGTGGCTCCTGGTAGAGTGAGTCCTTGAATAAGGAATATAGTCAGGACCAGGTATGGAAATATCGCTGTTACATAAATTGCCTAAAATAAGGGAGCCAGAAGACAGACAGTTACTGGCAATAACTTCAATAAATCCTATTTAAGTTATTGCAACATACAATCCTAATGATATTAGATCAGACAGCTACAGATGAATATGGCCATCTTTCAAATAAGCAGAGTATACTTTTACAGAATATATTTGTAACAAAATAGCTTTTAAAACTGTGTGAGGGAAGGCTGGTAGGGCAGAAGTTTTTGCGATGGAAGAGGAGAGAATCATCATTTTGAGCCACTTGCACTGCTATTCTCATTTTGTTGGACAAGGAGCACACTGAACGTGAATGCTAGTGTGGTAAATGGGAAGGCTTTCCTTGTGGTAAAAAGTCAGTATCTGGAGGGCAGGATTTCAGAGTGTGGGATAATCACTTCTCTACCTTTTCCATACCTTTCCTGTGGTTTCAATTCCTCGGATGGTGCAGAGATAGACAATTGCCCAGCAAGCTGCTGAGCACAAAATGAGCCACCACTGTAGTGTGCCACTCTCAGTAATATCAGGTGTTACGTTCAAAGTTTTCCTGTACCAAAAATAATTTACTGCGGTGCTTTCATAACATTCTTCATTGAACCCTGAAAAAAAAAAAGTGGCAAGTGTTAGAATAACACTTGTGGGCTGCAAAATCAGATGCAGAGATGGACTTTCTGCATTGTCTGTAATGTGCAGCAAGACAAACTCTCACAGCAGGCTGACACTGTGAGACTTACACGAGACCTTCACCAGAACATCATCAGCATTGTGTACAGGGCATAACTTTCTAATTAGAAACAGTGTCATATTCAGTGCAAGGTAAAATCTAAACTAATTGCAGTGAAAACGATGAAATTTTTTAGCTGTATGGCTACAAGTTAGTGGAGCCATAACAAACTTCAGGCACCTGAGGATACATCTAAGCCCAGGCTCCCCTGGCTATGTCATGGCCCTGTGGTGGGGAAAGACCCAGGCATTGGCCTCTTTGGTTTGAGTTTCCAGGACTTCTGTCAACAGGAACTTCAGGCTTCTGCATCCAGGGGAGTGGGCATTCCCCAGCCAGGCTCTGTGCCTGAAGAAAAGGGAACTGGGAACATGGCGTACACCACAACCTGTGATGTCTAATTGTCTTCCTACACTAGAACAGTCCTAAGGCCTCCAAAAGGAAGTTTAATTCTGCTATGTTTTGGTTTTTTTCTTAGCCTTTTACTCAGATGATTTTTCTTGCTGTGCCCTGGAACTTGTTCTCTCTCACAGACTAATAGGAAAGTTGAAAAATAGTTTTAAAAACCTGAGACATTCTTCCTTATCCTGCTTATGTACACTGTCTCTCTTCTGTCTTACTAAAGGTTTTGTAATGGATAACAGGACTTGTTCATTATTTTGTTTCCTGTTTTGAAGTGAAAAGGACTCATGGACTTTCTGGCTATTGCTGTTCTTGTGAGGATGATGAATTTGAGTAGGCTATCATGACTCTTGTACCTTTTTAACAAGAAATCAAACCAGGACTTGTGCACAACTCAGGGCCAGATAAAGTGTGTCTTCTCAGGGTTTCTTGATTAGCCCAGAGTCTGATGTTTGTGATCCTCCTTTTGCTAGCAGTGGTCATGGAGGTGTACTTACCTGTTCTGTTTTCATTTAGAGGACAAAGACTCCAAGGAAGAGGTTCTTGGAAGGAGTTTATGAAATACCACATCACCCAAGTTAAAACAGTGTTGTAGTATAAGCTCACCAGAACCGACACCACCCACGAGCCAACTCCTGCACAAAGCACAAGATCTCACTTCAGAAAAGCTTTGGGAAAAGTTATCAGTCAGTCACAGCACTAGCTCTTGGAAGCTCACGTCGTATTTTTTTCATGATTTTCTTCTCCATCCCCCCAACCCCATCCTGAGATTTTCCCATGAAAGTTGGACATTTGTGTCCTCAGTAGCCAAACACTGGTGCACAATCCCCTAGATCACCAGCTCTACTCTAGGAATGCTGACACTCTCTGCTTATACAGAAGATTAGTGTTGAAATCTTTGCTCTAGTATATAATCGATTGTTTTCAACAATACCAGACAACTTTAATAGCAGAGAGCAAAAGAGACCAAAGTTTTATAGTGTGCTGTAGCTGCATGAGGCCACTCTTGTCCCAAATCATGCACGTATGCTGTACATTGGTAACTGTTTTGCTCCTGTGATGAGGAGGAAGGAATATAAACACCACAGTTTCTGCTTGCTTGCATTTTTGCAGAGTATGAACATGCCTAATTGTAGGAGATGGGTTTAGCTGGAAGCAGCACCTGCTGCTTGGTATTTCTTCCTTGTTGCCCTCTGGCCCTTAGATGACTCCTCTTACCCACCCCTTCTCCTCCCACACAGGCCCACGGGCAGGGCTGTCTGTCGGTGCCAAGCCCATTTCAGGCACCTGAAGCAGGACATGAGCCAGCAAGGGCTGGCTGAAGCATCCAGGAGTTTCCCCTTGCCCTGCAGGCACAAGAGTGTTATCTCAAATACCAAGTAGAGTCAATGCCTTAACCCCCTCATGGTGGCTATTCTGGATCACTTTTGCAGCCTAACAATGGACACAGGACACCAGATGTGTTTTTTCATATATTCAATAAATAGAAAAGAATTGGCAGTACAGAACTGCACACCCGTCTGTCTGCCATGTGGATTGTTCCTTGTGCCCAGCTGTGTTGATGAAGTCCCTTCAGTAGTCCCACCCACTTGTGGAGGGGAGCTTTCCCAGGTGCTTTGGACTCTTAGGATCCCTGGTTTCCTGTCTTTCTGTCCTTCCTAGAGTCTGACTATTCATGGACAGAGAAGACTGGGTCCTGGAGGGCCTGTGAGGGAAGAGCGAGAAGCACTGTGGGCAGGCAGCTCTTATATGGCACCAAGGTATGGTTGGAATGGGGCAGCATTGAGTAGCAGAGCCCATGTTCATTAATCTCTCCACAGCAAAGGTTATTAGGTTTGCATTTCAAGCTCCTAAAATGAGCCTAAAATGTGCCTGGAGTAATGCCTCATGAGAGCAATACAGAATTACAGAATCACAGAATGGTTTGGGTTGGCAGGGACATTAAAGATCATCTAGTCCCACCCCCTGCCATGGACAGAGACATTTCAACTAGACCAGGTTGCTCAGAACCCCATCCAACATGGCCTTGAATATTTAGGGAAACCACCCCTCAACATCTCACCACCCTCATTGCAAAATATTTATTTTTAATCCTAACACTAGTTTCTTTTCATATCCTAAAAAGCATCAGGCACAGGTCTGTAGGAAGTGAGTGGGAGCTATCTGCAGTTCCTTGAGCTGGAACTGGAGAGACATACCAATGCCTCCAAGGTAAGGAGAGATGGTGTTCCAGGCTCCGATGCTGCCTTTCCTCAGGCACTGCCCTAGAGCCAGCTCGAGATGTAGCAGTGGGATTCCTTCGAAGAGAAGAGCGACGAAGTACGGGATCAGGAAAGCCCCTGGAAAGACATTTAAGTGTGATTAAGCCACATGATTATCTGCATCTCACTGAAATTACTGGTTTATAACTCATCTGCTTTATGAGCCTAACAAAATACTTGTAGGATGTGTTGAGAGAGGGATCATTGCTAGGGACACCTACCAAGTAACATCTGTTGTTGGTAATTTTGGTAATGAAGATGGAGGAGGAGGGACTGGGATGCTTAGTGCTGCAGGATGCTTCCCTCAGGCATTGCTACAGCCCGTTATAAGTAGCCTCACTATTTCATCCATTTCCCTCTCTTTTAAGCATCTTTTGTACCCCTTCTTATAAAGCACAAGGGTTTTCCTGTCCCCTATACCATCTCTTTTCCCTTCAGTGCATTGCCTCATTTCTTTTCTTAAAGCTCTCAGGCCTGTGCTCCTCTGTCCTGCACTGGAAAAGCAGGATTATGTGCTGTATACCCCAGGTTACCTTATTGCATGAAGCTCTGCTCAGAGCACAAAGCCTCTGGCTAATGAAAAACTGAAAGCAAGGCTGAAGTTGTTCTCTGAGACGTGTGAGCCATGAAACTTCATTTCTTCCCAGTTTGTATCCTTTACATCTTTTCTGTTTTCCTCACAACATCTCCCTTGAGCCAGAAGCAGCGTGTTCTGTTGGTTGCCTGTGGGAAGGGACCAGTCCTACCAACAGCCTGGCTGATTCCTGCTAAACTGTGTGCAGTGCCTCACTTCCCCCACCTTCCCTCAGAAGGGACACACGTTTGGGTCTCCCTCCTTTTGCACAGATGCTGATTTTTGTGAGACTAGAAGTTTCATCAGCATGTTTATAGCACCTGCCCAAATGTCCAATTAAATTGAAATGGTGAGATAGATTGAAGTTTATTGCCATGACCAACAACAACTGCGATCACAAAGTCTCTTTTCTCTAGGGGAACAAAGGCAGAAGTCCTGCCTCAGCCGCCTCCCAGTCCTCCTACAAATGCATACAGATCCTGTGCTCCTTGTTGCTTTATCAATAAACCTGTGCCTTGTCCTGCCATTCCTACTTTGCCTCCAGACCTCATATCTGGGTCTGCTCAGCTCTGCTCTTCCAGCTCTGGAAACTTTCTGTATGCTCCATCTTCGGCCCTGAGAGAGAGGTGGGGGAATGCACAAGGGTTTCTGGTCTCCACCTGGAATGGCGCCTGGGTTCTGCAATCACTGGCTATTTAGAAAGGCTGGGCAGATAAAATCTAATCTCTTGAGCTAGTGGTGTATTGCAATAACTTTTCTACCTCTTGCTAGGTGCTGCAATAAATACACACAACACCCAGAGAGGGTTGTTGTTGAATGGTTTAGCCTTTTGTCAAGGTATGCATAGGAACAAAAATCACAGAGCTCTTCTCAGCAAAAAACTGTTCTTAAACTGCCAAACTTGGAAATAAGTTTGGAAACTTGTAACTTGGAAATAAGAAATAATCTCGCCTTAAGACCTCTATTCTTAAAATGTTTTTTACTGAGAAGCAGATTTGAAAAAGGAACCTCACTGTTAATTCCCAGTATGTCAAATCCTCAATTTGAGGTCCCTTCCAGAAGAACCCAGTAACCTCTTGCCATGCTCAGTCCTGCGGTCTGTTTCAAACCTGTTGCAGTATCCCTCTCCACAGCACACCTGAGGGTGCCAACCCTGCCCTTCTGACAGTCTGATGCCTTGGACTGTCTCCTGGGAAGAGCAAAACACTGAGGCAAGTGACCAGAGCACTGCAGTATGGAGCACTCTACTTCTTCATCCATCTGCCTGGCCCTCCACCAGCTCTGGGCAGCAGCTGTCTCGCTGCAATCTCTGCTGAGCCCTTGCTAGCAGAGCACTCCATAAGAGACCAATCTATCTCCCATAACATATCTCCTGGGAAATAACGGTATAATTACTGCAAACTGTTATCTCTCTCCCCTTTTCTGTTTGCTAGTTGAAGCACTGGCAGCAGAGCATGTTTAGACATTCTGCTGATAAAAGCATGTTTACTTTGTGCTGGCTTGTGTGTATCTTCAGGCATATTTACATCATGGCAAAACAAAATGTCAAACTTAGAAAAAAAATACTGGTTTTCCGTGAGAATGATAGAAAAGAATCTGCTATCTGCAAATACGAAAATATGGCGAAATAATGGGTTAACAACAAATTGTTTATGAAGTTAATCTTTTTCGAACCTAATTCAAGTAAATAGCTTGTACTGTAAAATAAGTTTTTAGTTATTCATTCCTTCGCATTACAGTATTTTTAGGCAAAAAGAAAAGAGGAAAAGAACAGACAGTCTGCTGAAGCACTTTAAGCTTACTCTTTTCCACAATAAAATCCCCCACCTATAGAAAAACATGGAAAAACATTAACAGGTATCAGATTAACATTAAAAGGTATCAGATATGGAACAGCGAGTAGGAGCCCTCTAGCACTGTATAGTTAAGGGCTCTATTTAATGGATAGAGGAGGATGTGCCAGAAGGCCAAATTTAAGTACCTTTTTTAAAAAATGCCATGAGAAATCTAACCATGGAGAAAGCAAGCAGAAAATCCAAGAAGCGGAGAACCTAAGACACAGCAGATATCACAAACCAGAGCATTCAAACACAAACACAGCAAAACCCCAGCAGAACCCATACAATGTTTAGCACAGGTACAGCAGAACTCTGTAGATTTGGCTTCCATGGGGCATGGGAAAAGGAAACTTTAGCAGAAAGAATCTTAAAGCACAAGTAACAAATTATCCTGTATCTGCATTCTACCTAAAAAAAAAAAAAAAAGTTTAGGGTTTTTTTTTTCCCTCTGGAAAAGTGAAAAAGGGAAATTATAGTGATGAAGCATTTTAAAGTACTTTAAAAGCCTGGAGAAATGCCCATGAAAATCAGAAGTATTGCCAAAGCGTGATTTAGTCGCATCCCTGGGGTGTGACCTAGGAAAATTTTAGTCTACAACTTTCTGTCTGTCAGAAAGACATTGAAGATTATAAAGCATCCATCCTGCAAGTAGATACACGCTGTACTAAAAGAAGGTCAAAGGGAAAAAACCCAAAACTATTCAAAACTTACACGAGTTAAAGGTTATTTTGGAAGGAATTCTGCACAAGGATATCACAAAGCTGTGGAACAATCCCCATGCACATGAGAAGGCACGGAAGGCCTACAAAAGCTTTTTCAGATAAGGCTATCAACAACTGCAACTACTGGACTACTGGTAAGCTGGTGTCATTAACCAGAGAGTCCCAAGTGGCAAGGAGCACCAGTGTGTAACACGATTGCTGAAGAACCATCGGAGTGGAGACAGCTCCACCGTCATAGCAGTAGGAAAGAAAGGACCAGGTGCACTCAAGATACACAGAGGGTTTTTAAAACCTGACCCCTTGATAACAATGCACAGGCAAATCAGGTCAGAAAAGCAACTGCCCAACTATATCCAGCAAAATGACACTTGAAGGGCACAACCTTTGTTATATCACCTGCATGTGACAGTCTGGGTGGGAAGTGCATGAACCACTAGGCAGCCTGTGGAGAGCTGCCCATGCCCCACGGGACAGAGAGACCAGGAGGCTCCGGAAGGAGGGCAGTCTAAAGTTGGTTCTCGGCAGCCGGCAAAGCAGAGTGAAACAACTGAATTGGGTTTGTCACTTGGAGAGAGACCCCAGCAGACTGGACTAGTGGAAATGTAAAGCAGTCTGAAGTATCAGCTAGGTGACCTCCTAATCCACGTGTACCAAGACCAGCAGGAATCGATGAGCCTCCATGAGAAGCAGAGAAGAAGACCCAGTAGCTTTGCTTGATATTGGGATACTACGTAAGACTTCCTAAATGATGGAGAAAAGCTTGGAGGAACTGATCCGTGTGTTCAATCTTGCATCTTACCAGTGCCTGTGGATCAGCTAGCAGAAGAAAAGGAAGTGACTTGAAATGATGATCTAAAGACACAATAGCATTTGAAAGGCCAGAACATGAATAATAATTTTCCTTCAGATAGAGATTTAGGAGTATAAAAATAATTATAATGAAGACTGAAATTACCTGGAAAGTGGCAAAATAGTAATTTGGAAGCAAATGCACCTGTAGAGTCTGAAAAATTCAGAAAGCACATCTCAATGTGATAAAATGCAGCAAGCATTTGGAGATCCACTTCATCAGTTCTGTTGGTACATAGGAGGAATGGTGATGGGTACACTTTTCCAAAAGACTGGGAACTTAATGGCAAGATAGCTGTGATAATTTATACAATTTTGTGCAATAGGTGGTAATGGCTTGTTCAGATACAGAGAAAAAGATATTAGCTATTGAAAGGGGATATTCAGACCTGTCCCACTCTCTCCATGGGAGTTCAGCTAAGCAGTGTAGGATACTCAACACAGCAAGGAATTATATCAAGACATCAGGTAGGAAAAAAAGCAACTTAATCACACTTAGCCCTCTCTCTAGAAAATAGCACTTCATGACCTCTTTTATGTCTTCTGCAAATGCCTCAATCCAGATGAAAATCATGAGCTACTCTAAGCATTGTATTTGTGCAGCACACTTATGATGGCACTGATATTTCCTTGCAGGCCACATTACACATCTTACTGACCCTAAAACTTGGCAAGGTTGAATTTCCCATGTAAATGACTACATCTCCTTGAGCAACAGTGAGGGAGCTAAGGCCGTGTCCAGAAAACCAAAGGGGCAATAGCCATTTCAAATGAAGATGGGTAACACTCAAAGATAACTCAGAAAATAAGCTTGGTAAACTTCCCTGTGAAATGTGAGGGATGCAAGCAAGCAGCACTCACATACAAGCATGCACCAACCTGAGCTGTAAAGGCAATCAAATACAACAAATTATGAAGGATCGACTCCACGTGTCCCAGTGTTTCCCCAGGGGCTTAAGCAGGGCATGGAAACAAACCAGAAAATGAAGTTCGTTACTTGCTGTAACCCAATTTTTCTGTCAGAGAGTGAACTGTTCCACTCTTCCCAACATACTATATTTGTTTGGGTTGGTTTTGGTTTGTTTGTCGTTTTGTTGTTTTTTTTTTTTTTTTACAGTATCTTCCAGTTATACATTTTGTTCCTCTTAGGTTTTGTTTTCCATTTGAGGACACAGTGAACCAGGCATTTCACAGCACGTTGTAGTTCAAATTTGAGCAAAAGGTCAAGTAGGCCATGGGTTATAAAAGTCTGTAAATGGTTGTCCCAGAATTAATCAGCTCTCCCTTTTTAGCATGACTGTAGTGTTTATGTGTATTTATTTTCCTAGAAAAAAACGGTATTTTATATTAAAGATATTTTTCAGTCATTTTATAAGCTCAGGCACTACACACGTTTTTAATACCCATGGGTTAAGCAAGCACGTATATATATGACATGTATATATATATATACTAGTTATAATCAAAAGTAAACCACTGCAGTCGGTTCTAGCTAGAACTGTGTTGGCTTTTCCTGAGTATACTCAGATGACTCCATGTGTACACATATAGATGTATGACTTGTTAGTGTCTCAGCTTTAAGTGACAAACTCTATGCTGGGCTATTTAGAGACTTCTTTTCAATCCCAGTTGCCTGGGAACATTTGTGTTTATTTCCACTGACTGTGGCAAACAACCTTCATACCCATTAGTCATGAAAAGTAAATAACTAACTTAACTCAGGCAATAAATCCAAATAATCAGTAACGGCAGCATGTGATAAATGTCAGCAGAACTGATATTATATTAGATCCGAGTTACTGAGTAACGCTAATGTGCGATGAATCAGGGCCAGAGGTCTGATGGGAACAGCTGACATGAGACAAATATACAAGTTTTCAAATACAAATACACTTGTTTTCATCTCTTGTTTTTGAAAAGATGCAGAAATGAGGATATCACCTGAACCAGCTGTGAAACTACCCCAGGAGCCATTCAGCCTTCAAGCATGTCTATGCCGTATCCATACCTGGTTTCACTGTGCTTGTGATTGTGGCTGCAGGTGCAAAGCCACAGCATGTCTCAGGGCTCCCAGTTAAACACAGTGCTGCTGGTCTCTCCCTGAGGCACATCTTCACATGCACACATGCAGGATTTATGCTCCAGTAACCCTGAGAATCTATTGGGCTTTTGCACCTGAGTTGTTTGCTTTCAAAAACGCACCCCCAAAAGACGTCACTGCCTTAAATTAACAGAAGAAAAATGCAGCTGCTTTATACACTGATGTAAATGCAGGAGCTCTGTCTTCTTAGTGATCTTCATAACTCACTCAACTTTTCCAATGCCAGCTTTCTAGGATAATTTATTCACAAATCCCACAGCACTTCGTTAGAGAGTCCATCCTGCTATTGAGCTCTTCGAACCCTATACTGAAGCCCAGTGACCAAACACTGGCTGCACATCCATACAATAACCTTAATTCACCACTGTCTTGTGCCACTCTTGGTGGTGATGCAAAGTAGCTGTTTGCCATTACTGAGTCTGGTGGCTATTTTAAACTGGTTTTTCACTTGCAGATTACTACTCAGGGAGAAAAGGAGCAATGCAGCCCTTGTCCCTGCAGCATTTTCCTGTTTTTATTACCTTTAAACCTGCTCTACCCCTGTCTTTTTTGTCCCTAGAAGTTCCTGTGGGAAATACTAGAGTTCTGGAGCTGGATACGCAAGAAAGCAGACTTTCTGAGCACTGTTTAGTCCATAAGATAGGTCACCCCCTTGCAGTCAGTCTCATGCTTCTCTTGGGGTCGTGAGGTCTGTAGGGTAGGGATGCAGGGGACCCCAGAAGGGAGGATGGAGGGGAGAGATCAAACCTCAGGAGCAGATGAGCATTGCTGTCTTCTGAAGTGAGTTTGGGATCTGAAGATGTTGAAACACCACTGGCCACAGCTGGCCATGGAGAAGCAACCATTGGTGCTTCATAGGAAAGTGTGAGAGCCTTTTTATGGCCAGTAGAACAATATTTCATCTTAATCCTGATTTTGCACAAATTTTGTGCAGCCTCACACAGCTGGTGGCTCCAGAGGCTGCTCTGTGCAATGAGATGTGTGGAGGAGCTGCATCTTGCTATGGCCCTGCCTGGGAGTTTCAAACTTTCCACTGAGCACTTTGTGTTAATCATTCGTTATATTACAAAAATATCACATTATGTTTGCTTTATTATGTTATTTGTTAATCTTCAATGCTTTTTCCCTTGCTTTCCAAGATAGAAAGGCCACTTGAGATGCTGTGGAGAATTTGACCTACAGCTCCTGCTCCAGAAGAACATTTTCCTTGCAGGTCTCATGCCATATCTGCTATGGGGATGTCTCTCTAAAGATGTTCATCATGTATCATTAATGCCAGTATCATTAACTGAACTGACAGGTTTTTTTACAGTAATTCCCATGGACAAGTGCAGAGAAACAGTGTGCACTCATGGCTTTCTAGCCACCCAGTTATGGCACTTTTCTGCAGGAGTTTCACTGGATGTCACATCTTGTAAATAGATAATGGAAACCATCAAAGTGTCCTGGGAGGAATCTAACCTACTGGTTCTTGTCTTTTCTTATTTGTATTTGTGTAACTGTAACTCTCAGCTGTTACATATTCAGCCTTAAAAAGCTCCTTGCCACCAAAATAATTTCCGTTTTCTTGTTTATAGACTATGATAAACATACTCTTTAATTCTCAACTTCATGACCTAAATATATTGAATTATTGAGTTGTTTCTTGTCCCAAAAGTTTTCCAACCCTTGAGTAATTGCTGACGCTTTTCTGCATTTTGTCTAATTTTTAAAGTTGACTTTGAAAAGTGGACTTTGAGAAAAAGTCAGGGGTTCAGAAGTTATCTTAGTGTAGGAAGCAATATCTCTAGCTACTTCCTAGTGCTCTGCTTATATCTGCCAGGATTCTTTCTCTTGATACAACCTGCTATAGCTCATTCATCGAGCTGCTTATCGGAGTCCCTAAGTGGCTACTTCTGTCTGAAACACCTTCCATTACAGACAACATTTGTTCTTGGTTCCTTGGTTGATTGAAATATTTGTAGTTCATGAAGTAATACAGATGCCTTAGTAAAACAAACTTGGATGGGATAATATTTTCTGTCATTTGACAGTTTCTCCAGGTGTGAGTTTCTGCTTTCTCCACTTAATTGAAAGATAACATATTACACTGGGCTGAAATAATTTGCTCACTCTTCTTTAGACAGCTTACCATGGCAGATTTCAAAAGCTTCTGTGAATGGTGAGTTATCAAGTACTCTTTTCTGATCCATTTATATTTACCAAATTGTCTGCTTCTAAAGCAATTCTTTGTGGAACTGCTGCCCAGGCTCAGGCTTAGGCAGCTGTCCATGACACCTGGCAGGCTCCTGTTGCTGCTGCATCAGCTGAGCATTTTAAACAGCCTCACAGACAACCAAAAGCACAATTTAGTTTTGTGCAGGGGCAATTCCAGATGACAAGGTAGCTCCTAAGAGCATCAGAGAAGGGTGGGGAATGGCTCACTCACTATCCCAAAGGGAAGTTTAGTGGCCATTTGTCTAGGGATCAGTTCCCTCAGGCCTCCCCAGGACTTCTCACTTCTCCTTGAGGTAGCCAGCTGCAGGTTCATTTTCCTACTTCCATTGGGACTGTAGTAGCAGTATAAAAAATTTAACATAGATTTTTTCTATCATCGGTCTGGTCAGCATCAAACTGGTCTTCCTAAACAAACGTATCATTTTATAATTAAATATATTTCTATAGAAAAAGCTAATTTACCAGTGCAAAACACTAATGAGAATCAGTGTTTTTTAAAAAGTGATATAACTGATATAAACTATGTCATTTCCATGCCCATCAGAGGTTAGTAGCGTTGTATGAGAATTGCAGTTCAGTATTTTGGCAAAACCCCGTTCCAGTCTTACCGCCTCCATGTATCTGACACAAGTATGGAAATCGCCACACGTTCCCCAGGCCAACAGCAAATCCGATACAGCTCAAAATATACTGGAACTTATTGTCCCACTTGGGTCTGCCATCTTCTTTAGGGATTTCAGGTGTTGCTGATAAATCTTTTGACATTTTAAAGAAATATCCTTGGCTCCTTAGCCGCTTTCCCTAAAAATGGGAAGATGCTTTGAAACTTGTCTCTCCTACAGGTTTTATGCAGGGTGACAGAAGGATCTTGGAAGAGAGGCGGAGCTTTCTTTTTATCTGATGCAAAGGATTGTGGCATTGCCAAGGCTGCAGTTTAAAGACAAAACCAGGAATTATTATTATATAGAGAGTTACCACTCTTGCCTTTTTTGCAGCTCCTTCTATAGTTAGACAACTTGGGAATATGTTGTTAATGGGTAACTCAGGATCAAACAGGTTTTTATTTTCTGTTCTCCTTATGTTCTCAGACTCTGTCAGAGAAGTGTGACGCTGAATATAATTAAAAAGAAACCTTTGCAGCAGACTAATTAAAATTGCAAAATACTTGTAAAAATCTATGAATAAAATGTTGGCATTTCCTTTCTTAGTTTATTAATAAAAGTAAAATAATGAAGGCGTCTTTTCCAAATGCAAAAAGTCAGTTAGGAAAAAAGCCAAGAAAAATTAGACCTCGTATGTTCAGACATTAGAATTTGGTCCATTTTCACAATAGTCCTAGAAGTTAATCACTTCCCACCTGTCAATGAATCCCCAGTGACTATTTTTATTATTCATTAAATAGTTACTGATGAGTGCAAGAGCTGAATGCTTTCCTTTGATTGAAAGAATGTGGGAATATTTTTCTGTTTTCTTTCAGTCATGCCAGGGTTTTGCTGGTGTGCATGCCAAATCAGTTCACTCCACACTAAACAGAGCAGCCAGTCAGCTTGCTTGCTTCAGTAAATCAACGCTTTATGCCTGGATTCCCCTCTCGAAATGGGAAGAGTTTCTAAGTGAAGGTGAATTATTTTCCCCAAAATAAAAGCCCTGGTCTGCAACTAAGCACACAAATGTGATCAGTTGCAGATCATCCAACCAGAAGTCAGTTTCAGATCAAGGCTACATGACTCTCCCTGGGCTGTCACAGCTCATCTGCTTACAGCTCTGCAAATATCCAGACTCATAGATGGAGCAACACAACTTCCCAGTGTCTTATCAGGGTTGTTTCACAGGGCACACATGAGCTGGACACAAAGTGTGGTTTGGCAGCACTTGCACAACATCAGTGGTACCAGGGCACACACCACCATCGCTCCTTCCCCTGCTGCTCTTCTGATCAGGAGATGCCTTAGGCTGGGCTTGGGCCCTTCCAGCAACACCCTGAATTCCACACCTGGCACCTGCAGCCAGCCACTTCACACGCCGTGTTGCACACTCTTGGTGGCTGAGCTTTTTAGCAGCAGAAAAATCTGACAAAAAATGTTGCTCCCATTAAAGAACAACATCTTAAAATAGTTTAAATAGTTACTTACATTAATGTAATTTTTAAAAATTGAAAATGGAATGTAAATTGATTTAATCATTCAGATTCTCTGGAATGGGTTGCCCAGAGAATCTGTGGATGCCCCATCCCTGCAAGTCTTCATGTCCAGGTTGGATGGGGCTTGGAGAAACCCAGCAAAGTGGGAGATGTCCCTGCCCATGGCAGGGGGTTTGGAACTAGAAGATCTTCAAGGTCTTTTCCAACCCAAACCATTGATTCTATGATTCCATGAAGTACACATGCAATGCCTGGTACTTTACTTTAAATTTAGAGGAGATAGAGTACTCTAAAGATATATTCTGGAGTAAATATACCCTAAGAATACCTATTTCCTTTAAGAGAGCGTTTTGATTACAGTCAGCACGAGGGTGTAAATTGGGTCCATTCTCATTTCAGAAGGTGGCTGTAGGAATCGCTGCAAGGTGATACAAGTGTGTTGTCCATGTACACAGACAGTTGGATGAGGAGGATCACCCATCCAGAGGGGACATGGACACTGTCTGCTCCAGGCACTCAGCCTGGGTGCTCTAACAGTGCCCCTTTCCCTCTCCGGTGGCCACATGAGAAATGGAACTCTTTGCTGAGCTCCACTGGGTCACGTGGAAGTTAGAACCTTGAAACAGTTTTAAGGTAAGCACGTGTGTGTGCATGTGAGTGTGTGTGTGTACGTGAACCAGAGCCGCCTACCTTGATGGCAACAGAGGAGAGAAAGATTTGCACTCTTGTGTGCCTTGGATCTCCCATCAGCACGGACACCCCAGACAAGTGGTGCACCCCTTGCTCATGGATGCCACAGAAGGCAGATTTTGCTGTTTCCTGACCTGCTGCTGCCCCATTGCAAGATCACCTCTGCTGTCATCAGCAAAAGCAGCACTATCTGCTAGGAACTTGGAAGTTATAGGCCATTCATAAAATATTTAGAATTCTAAATTAATCAAGCTGTCATTCTTGTATTTAGAAACATTTTTATTAAATATTTTAAACTTCTGTATGAGACAAATAATATTAATGGCTTTGTGCAACACAGTGGCACGTAAAGTAAAAACAATTTAATGTGCAAGAGAAGGCAGCGTTGAGCACCCTTCATATTGGCCACCCAACCAGAATGATTACACATGGAAGAGTCACTTATGGCATTTCATGCACAGTGCATCCCCAAGCGGAGGGGGTGGAAGCCAGTTTCAAACAAGCTGGCTTCAAAACCAGAAAGAGCACCAATGTTGTGGCCTGGTGCCCCCATCACTTGCAGGCCATCAACTCTCCACAGTGCATTGCATTGTTAAGCAAATGTTTACCTGGAAACAACACATGGTTATCCTTTCATGAAAATAAAATTAACTCTGGATTCTTAAAAAAAATATTTTTTTCACTTTCCTCACTGACAGAGCATCCTTCCACATTTGAAAAAAATATGGTTCTATGATGAATACTTTATGTTTCCATTAATGGAAGTCTCAGATGTAGCGATAAGGCCAGCACGATCATTCTTTTTCTGACAGTAGTTCCTGATAGCTTTGTAGATGGCGAAGGTAGGGATGGCCAAACTGGGCACTCCGGCGAGGATTACAATGACAGCGTAGACCCAGGGGGGATATTCAACCTGCTCTGTTTTGGGGAACTCCTCCTGAAAGAGCAAACAACCAAGTTGTAGAAAGTCATGAGGAGCAAATACCTGGGAACATGCACACATTCAATAATTCAACAGACCAAAAAGGTAATTGGAACAGTGGCCGGCCATAATGGCACAACAGTTTGCCAATTCCACAGCAGCTTTCAGCTCAAGGGTTTCCAGCCTCAGCTGTTTTGGACTTATTTTTACTTTAAAAAGATGTAAAGAAAATGGCATGAAAGAAGTAAGAGCCAGGAAGGGAGATTGGGGGACTGGAACACTTCCTTGGCAAAAAGGAATGTGGGAATGGGGGGCCTGACAGGCCACCAGGGCCTTACAGCCAATCAGCCTTTTTGTGGGAAGGCTGAAATCAAAGGGTGAGGGAGGGCTAAAACATTATTAAGAGGAAAGTAAGGTTGCAAAGGAGGAGAAAAGTAAGCTGTCCCATTTCCATGACTTGTAGCAAGCTTGCCAGAAAACTGATAGAAAACGTATGTAACTGAAAATTACTCTTACATTAAACAAGAATACTTAAAATAATTATAAATAAATATTTTGGTTTATACACTTACATAGCTAGGGTCCCAAACACTGTAGAGCAGTTCTTTGTTGACTGTCACCACAAAATAAAAGATAAAGATAGCTAACATAATGAGGGGACTGATAAATCTCCAGGTAATCTGCCAGAAAATGTTTGGCTTGTGTCCAATCATGAACTCAATATCCTTGTTAAACCTAGAAACAAAAACAGGAAGTTTAGGGCCTTAAAACCTGACTGGGATCAAAGAATGCCTGCTCATAAACAGGGAAGTCCAAACTACCCTTATCTGTGATTCCCAGGAATTTGCTAATGTCAATGTGAGACCAGAATTGACCATATCAGGAGTTAGACCTCAGTAGTTCAAATTAAGGCACATATCATTGCAAGTCAGGAAAATTATTTTTGGACATGTACTATATTGAAGAAGTCTGTGAGACATATATGAAATAGTTTCAACAGGAAAGAGTCAGTGAAGATTTTTTTGGGATTTTCCCCAAAACACATTTCAGTATTGCTTCACAAATTCTTGGTAAGGATCTCAGCACTGCATAAATTAAAGGGAGTGATACAATATTTAAAAAGAACAAAAGCAGATAGCAGTAATTTAATAGTTAGATTATAATATAATGTTTGTCTAATTTGGATATCTACCAGTTTTCTCAGGCTGAACAATGAAACAATATTTAACTTTGCACATTATTAAGAACACCTACAATTGTGTTATTTGGATTATTCATGGAACATGAAGTGGACCATGGGGCAAAACTATTTCCACAAGAAAATACAAGCCCTGCATTGAGAGTGGTACTGTCTGCATCAGTCCTGAACCAATTTATGGCCTCTCCATATAATGCAACACCTTGTGCACACACTTCTTTAAAAATAGTTAGTGTGGAAGTTTGGGGTTTCTGTTTTAGTCCTTTTGGTCTGGCTTTCCCGCACCTCCTATGGGGATAAACCTGAGGGGGCTATTCAGTTTGTCCTTCAGCTATGAACAACACAATGAATCCACCTGAATGTCAATTACTATGTAAATTGATTTTATCTTTTCATCCCTAACATCGGAGATCTAGGTGTCTTAAAATGATATGGAGCCCTGTGTCCTGACTGCAGCACACGTTCAGGTGTAGTTCATGTGCGTCATGGATAACACGTGTTCTCCTTCAAGCAAATGGAGCCATCTTTCTACCAATGACCTTTTCTCAAACAAAGGTCACAGAAACTCATCTGGAGCTGATAACACCACTTTTGGGCAGCCCTGATAAGCTCTGTTCTCAAAGAGGACTACAGCCCTCTGTGATGGGTGCTGGCCAGAAACATTAAAGTTTGGTAGAGGCTCTTTTCTGAATCAAACACACACACACGTACACACATAAACACATTGCCCCTGCTTTATGGACTCAACCCATGTTTGTGTCCTGGGAACAAGTTTAATATACTTTGTAAAGGATTCTGAGATCTTAAAGGGAAGGAAAAGTGATCAACATGGACTTTTCTGTCCTTAACAAATTAAAATAAGCCTTCTTTCTCAAGGGTACACCATCTCATTTACCTAACCTGATTCATGCTTCCTCAGGTAGTATAAAATTATGGGAAAATGGGCCACAAGGGAATTCACCCCATTGCCAGGAGCAGCAGCTGGATCTGGCACACGTTCACATTTCACTGATAAAGTCCTGGATTTATCAGCTAAGAACGTATCTCAATAGCCTTGGATTTGCAACCTGCTGTAACCCAATATCTGCAGCCTGCCTGGAGATCCCTGTGTTGGACAGTGTTATTTAGCACTCCCTGTGAACACTCCTGGGATATACCTCTGGTTTAAACTTTCCTCTTAGTGCCAATTTGCTTGTGCTTTGCTTCTGCTAATTAAATGTTTAATGCAATTATCCTGAAGTAGAGTTATTATAAATGTCACCATATTTAAAAGGCAAATGAGCTATAGTGGCTCTTATGTAACTGTTGCAAATATCTACATTCTGATGGCTATTTTAAAAATAAATTATTTGCACTCATATCATTGCACTCCAGGGCTCTTGTTAGTGCCTAATATTCTCTTGCAATCTAGGGATGTGTTTATTTGAACTGGTTGTTGAAGAGCATTATTTATTATAATGCATTAATAAAGTGGAAAGCATTTGTATACAAATTCTTAACAAGCATTATTTCTTTTTGCTGAGAACTCTTTAAGAAACTTGAAACATATAAGCAAGCCTAAACTACAGCTACATAATTTCATTGATTTCTATAAGAGAAATTCTGTGCACAGAGATGCAGCTAGACTGTAGCTATACAATAATAATCACTTTATACATTGATACCCAGTAATGGTTAAGCTGTATTTCATACCTGTCTATTCCATAAATGTAGACGACTGAAAACATCTCACAAAATGCAATTATCAGCAGGGGAATAGAGCCAGCAAAACTATCAAATAGACTCAGCCAGTAATTACCAGAATTCAGCAAAAAAATGAAAGCTATAAAATAACACAGCAAACAAACAAGACCTGTGGGGAAAAAAAGAAAACAACAATACACTTAGGCAAAGAAAGCAAAAGCAAAAAGAGAAAGAAAAGTATTTCCCCACTAGCTATAAAGCTTAAAAAGTAACTCTTGCAGCCTGAAGGCCACCACTTTATTTTTAATGGCACTCTGGGAAGGCTGGCTTCTATTTGGGTAAAACTCTCCTAACATTGCACAGGTGGGAGATGTTGCAAAAAAAAAGGGACAAAGATGAGGAAAGAAAACAGGTCCTCTTCCTCATAGCTAATGGGACAATGTTGCTCTGAGAGAAATCCTGCCTGGATGAAGGGCTCAGGTCCTCCAGCTTCCCAGTGGAGGAGACAGTGGCCATCATGAGCAGGCTGATGGGCAAGCCTAAGAGTAAACAGCTGCCTGCCGGCTCAGAAGGAACCTCACAGGAGCTGCCTCGGTGGGGAACATGAGAAAATATTCAGTAGGTTATCTGGGAGTCTTAAGACCATTCCAGATCAGAACGTAGAAGTGGGGTGGGCCTTTTTTTCAGCACACAAGCTGTTCTCTGGGGAGGTCACTTATCAATAAAAAAGCACTTACCAGTAATAAGTTCCTTAGGTATTCTGGAGGGTATAACCTTGAGATCTTGTAAAGGAACAAGCACACCTTCCATATTTCCAAACATAGATGACAAACCCAGGCAGAAGATCATGATGAAGAAGAGAATGGACCACAAAGGTGAGACAGGCATTTTGGTGATAGCTTCAGTGAAGACAATAAAGGCTAGGCCAGTTCCTTCAGCTCCCTGGGGAAGATTTAGGATCATTAACATCACACGGCACAAAAATTTACATTGGTAGTCACTAGACTTGGAAATTAAATAGTTGCTATGCATTTCTACCATATTTAAGGTATCAGTATGTGTTGGGGTGTTAAACTTACATCATTCAGGAAAGTTTCCAGATCACAGGTTTCAAATTTGAGGCTTGCAAAAGTTGCTGGATCAGTCATGTTGCACAGCTGCTGCATTTGGCCAAAGTTATCTTGGGTTACGTTACCTTCTGGCAAATCAAATGCATTCATCAGAGTAAGAATATTTCTGAAAAAGTGGAATGCAAGTAATTTGAAATTATTTATTTGTAAGCATCATCAGGATTCATTTACATCATCAAACAAGTTATTAAGAGTACAATATCAAGATCAGATTTGACATTGGAAAGTCCAGCAGACGTGCATGTGCAATTCTTTCTTTCTTCTTCCAAGGTGAGAATAGCACTGTCTTTCATGGCACAGACAGATGGACACTCTAGGAACCCATGCAGGAGTTAGGTGCCTGTCTTAGCATTGCAGACTAAACACCAGTCCCCAGGCTGGGCAGCTTCTGGGAATGTCTAAGTTGTCTGCAGGTGTGAATCATGTAGTTTCACATTTGAATGTGAAGGAACTAGACTGGAAACCACAGAGTCTGGCTGACCTGGTAAAGTGAGGCATCTCTAATGAGACCTAACATTTAAGCTCTCCAGGGGGAAATCTGAATACAGAGCTAACACAAGAACCAGGGAATATTACATTCATGCCATATGTCAGCATGGACAATAATGTGAAATACGGTTGCTTATGCAACATCTGTGTAGGAAATAAGGTGACTTAAACAATTATCACTTTCTATGGGATTTGTTCCACAAGATTCGACATTTTTGTAAGTAATGAGTAGTTCTGATGCCATGTGGGTCAAGAGCTGCAATTAATCAGAAATGATAAATCCATTATCAGCAGGCTAACAGAGCTGCCTCAGCCAAATAAACACCTGCATATTCTGTGGGGGTTTTTTTTCCCAGTAACTCACTTGTCGAAACAGTCATCATATCTTGCTGTGGCTCTGAATCCAAGGATGGAGTATATGACAGTTGCGGCATAGACGGATGTGAAACCATTGATCACTGAAATGATCACAGCATCTTTCTCACAGTTGTTGCTGCAATTCAAAGAGAAGAAAACAATGGATGTCAATCACATTCCCAAAATAAATAGTGAAACTGGCTACCAAGACTAAGAAAAAAGTAGTCTACAGATGCATAGGTACATCAGTATACCCTCCAAGAGCACACAAGTAGTGCTGTTAGATTAAGTAAATTAAAACTTGATGCCTTAAGGAATTTAATAGCTACGGTTTTGGTTTCTTTTGGTGGTTTTTTCCCCTTCAAATAATCCTGTTCATAAGGAATAACTGCCTGAGTGGTTTTCATGTTTGGTTCATGGGAGGTAAAGTAAGAGGGGCAAAAGAGTTATGTCCCCTCCTTTTCAAGCTTGTCACGGATGTGTGCAGACACACATTGCCATGGGCTGTGCCTTCACTGCTGGTGTATTGTGCTGCAAGGTGAAAGATTTGGGCTTGAATTCAGATACTCAGACAGGAAAAGTGAGCAGAAGTTCACTTTCCATAGCTCTTAGGTATGCTGAAATTGCAGTAGCCAAGAGCACTTGGGAAGAGTTTTGTTTGACTGTTGAACAAAAGAAGGTTCAAAATGTCCTCAGGTTTTGCAAGAACAATGGAATGTTATGCTGATAAGATGGGACAGAAAAACTCTTTGTAAAAACTTCTCTGCTGCAGGCACTTCAGTGTGCCTGTGCTAACACAAAGAATTTGAAAAGCCAGAGACAGACTTTCATCTGAGGGACAAGATAAAATATCAATATTCAATTAGTTAATGGTTTTAAGAGAAGGCTGCAAAATGATAGATATCTTATTTCTCCTGGGCAAGAGAGGGGTATTGAGATAAACATGAGATTCTCAATGATGGGCTTGAAAAGCATTTTTTCCTTTTAGAGAAAGTAACATGCTCAAGCTCCTTCTCATTATGAATTAGTGAATCCTTGACAGCATCGAAACCTTGCTGTATTTTCTGCTGTTTTTATACTCCCAAACCATCTGGGACAGAGTCACTGACACCCGGTCCAGCTGGTGCTGGATTCCAGGTGGCCCAACACCACAGTGTAACACTGTGGACTTTGCATGGAGATTTTTTTACTTATATTTCCTTGGGAGTTTAATGACTTTGTTCAATTTCCTGCTTAAGTCATGAATCATTGAGCATTGAATGAACATGGCCTGATGCCACTGCCCTGTGTGTTGGAAAACCCAGAGCACACTGCTCCTTTTCTTTGTGTCTTTTGGAAAGGTGAATACTCTCAGTTCTGACCCCATGACTGTGGGACATTGACTTGGACCTTAAGCGAGGCTTGACACCTCACACTGAGACTTGTGAGCACCAAAAATTCCAGGTGATCTTTTCAAACACACCTGAAATCCAGAGTGGTGGCAAGGAACTTCCTCTGTGACCGAAATGCTGGTGTGATGTAATTGACCCCAAGCCAAAACTGAAACGCAGATTTCTGAATGCATGACCAAACCACATATCCAAAACTTAATTCAGAGATGTTTGTCAAAAATATTAGATTTAGAGAATGCCACACAGTTTTCCTTCAAGAGTGCTGAAGGGATGGCAGGCACCAAGAGGCATTGGTGGTTGCTCCAATATTTTATGAGGAAGAGTGTAAAATATAGCACTGCATCATAATTTGCAGGCTGGGTCAGTCTCCGGTGATGGGATTTCTCACTCCCTGGTCCCACAGCACATATATAAAGGAACTGAATTTAAATTTCAAGATTAGATATATCTTCTCATCTCAAAGCTAAAGGTTTAAACTGTGTTCTGTGAATTGATTTGAAATGTGTGCTCTGCCGTCTCACAGCACTGAGATCAAGGGCATCACCACGCACTGAGCACTCCCACAGAGGAAATTCCTGCCCCAAAGCTGGTGGTGGGCAGCCAGTCCCCTTCTTCCTATCCTGCATCACCACATCTTTCTCTAGGAAGTCAGCCAGAACAAGGACCTGAAATCTTGGTTTGGGAGAGCTAGGAGCAGCCAGAAGAGATGCACCTTACATATCTAAGGGGAGGCTGTCCCAGTCCCAAGTAGAACAGTAATAGGGCAAAATAGAGATGTTTCATTTGAAAGAATGAAATATTCGTACAAAATTTGGGTATTGTCCGGCTACTTACTGAACAGAGTTATAGCTGGAGAATGAAATGAGGCCTCCAAAGGCCAGGGAGAAGGAGTAAAACACCTGAGCTCCTGCATCCAGCCACGTCCCTGGGTTCGCCAGCTCAGTAACCTGAGGCATCAGATGCACAGCTTTAAGCACAACCAACACTGCTATTTAAACTAAGTATGAGAGATTTAAAACAACAGTGAAAACAAGAACATTAACCATGCCAAACTCACTATTCTTGAAGAATTTCAACAAATAGGTCAATACTTTTTGTCAAACTTACTTTTCTTTCTAAAAGAAAATCCATCTGAAGTTTTTATACAAGTATTTGAAAATGGATTAAAAAAATGCTTTCCATAGCTGACAGCTGCCATGCCTGTTTTCAGAAAAGGTATTTATTGCTTAGCATTAATAATGATCGTTCGGAGATCTGCTCATGGAAAATGATCCTCCTTTTAATTTTGTTTAAAAACTGTTGTATAATTCTCTTAGGTCTTTTGTTCAAATGGCAGTTACTTGGGTTCTACTCCCAAAAACATGATTTGTGCTTTAAATTTGGGCTGGTTCTTAAGTAGAATACAGGAAAATAAATCAAGCCAAATAAATGACAACTCCAGTGCTCTATGATGATCATTCAATTCATTATAACAGATTTTGATGGAGGATGGAGAGAGAGAGAAAATATTTGTGTATATGTACACTTGTCATATCCAATGCAAAGGATTCACCTTACAGAATCAAGATTTTCAAGGTGTCTGAGAGATAGTTAGAAAAGCACCAGTGGAGAGGACTAATTTGCTATCAGTTGTTAATTACAGAGAGAACCACATCATGTTTCACTGAGCAATGACCCAAGCAGTGACTTACATTAGGAGTGAAGAGATACACAATTCCATTGGTTGATCCTTTCAGCGTCAAGCCGCGGATCAGGAAAATGGTAAGCACCAGATATGGGAGAGTTGATGTCACATACACAGCCTGCACAAAAAAAGTAAATAAACCACTCAAATAAAACAAAACACTTGAGTTAAAAAAGCAAAGAAAAGAGGGAAATAATCAAAGTACGGTGACTAACAATAATGGCAATTTTCAAGTGAATCACAGTTAGAATACTACTGTAACAAATGTTCAATGAAATAGTATGTGTGGTACATTTTGATAATAAACATATTTTTTAGCAATAGTAGTCTATTTAAGAGAAATTGTCATTGTTCAAATTCAACTCAGATCATTCAAAAGCAGCATCAAAAATAACCTAGACCCTGAGACCAGATTGATGCAAGGATGGACTCTTAGGGCTTTGCTGGTCAGTCTTTTGTAGAGATAATATTTAGGACTTGCACAAACCCAAATAAATATGTCTAGATATGTTTTGAAGAGAATGGCCATAATAAAAAGAGAGTCCCTCAATCCTGCATTAAAGAATGATATTAGTGTTAAAGTGATAATACCTAAAGAATGTGTTACTAGGACCTGTAAGGACAAGGAAGACTCAAAAAATTGCTCACAAAAATCTCCACATAAATCAAATCAAGTCAGATTCCATTTCATTCAACTTCATTCTTCAAAAAGCAGTCCCAGTGATGACACAAGATTTTAGACATGCTTTTACTCAAAACCCAGACAGTTTCTACAGCATTATTAATTCTGTATAAATAAGGAATCACAACAGCATGATTAATATTATCTCATAAAAAATCCCCCCAGGATAGAGTACCTTTCCTGTTGTTTCAATGCCTCTGATTATGCACAGGTACAGCACAGCCCACGCACTTGTTAAACATAGCAAAAGCCACCACTGGATACTGCCGGAATCCTCAATGGAAGTGGAGATGTTGAGTGTTTCTCTGTACCAGAAGTAATCTACAGGAGAGCTCTTGGCACACTCTTCTACATAACCTGTAACCACAAAACGATTGTCATTCTGTATGTCTTTTATTTACTTGAAAAAGAGAAAGCTAAATAATAAACACCAGTGTTCTAAATTATACCACTTAATGCCAATGGATTTGTTGTTGGCAAATTTTCAGATTTTTTGGAGGCTAATTTCATGGCAAAATGAGAGATTTAAAAGACAACTGTTTAACAGGTATTTTAATACAGTGGCTCTTCCTCTCCCACACCTCCTTCCTCTCTCACACCTCCTTCAGCAATATTTTGTCTTCTGTTTTGTGGGGCATTGTTCAAGGTCTTGTCAGCTCAAGTTGAATCCTCAGCTTCCTGCGCTGCCCTGGCGTGTGCAATATTCTGCCCTGGCCTGCCCTTAAATGAAGCTTTCCATGCTTATTCTGGGAGGAGAGGAGCAGAGCACTCTGAACAGCTGTTCACAGACCCAGCAGAAAAACCTGCTTCATACAGTGTCATGCAGGGCTGACTACGGAAAACAAAGGTGCTGTTACCAAGCGGTCTCCAAGGAGCTGTAGACCTGTCATATAGAGAGATACAGGTGTTTCAAATGGATTATGCAATTTTTCCTTCTCAATCTGCTAACGGAGGGCTGTTGGGTGAAGAGATGGATGAAACACATTGCCTAAATCTGGAAAATATTAATGTTTATACTAGATCTGCACTTAGTGAATATTCTGTATATGAACACATCTGTCAAAATCTACCCTGAAGTTTCATATAAAAAGCCAAAATTTGCTTCAAAGATTAAGTGCTGGCCAGATTTTATTTAATGTGAATCTGTACAAAACGAAAGTATCAAACAGTGCAATGTGCCTGTCAGGACTACCATGCCTTACTGCTGTTTCACAGAAAGGGTCATTTAGGGTAACTGTTAGAAACAGAAATCCGTTCTGTGCAACAAAATACAATATTTTATAAAATATACCTGTTCTGTTGTCATTGAGAGGACAGTTATTCCAAGGCAGGGGATCTTGGAAGGAGTTGAAGAAATACCACATCACCCAGGCAATAATAGTATTATAATACAAGCTCACCAGGAAAGATACACACATTGATGCTATGCCTGAAAAAAAAATCAGAACACAGTGTAAATTTCAACACTCCTGTCTTCAAGATATATCAAAGTACACGGTATCAAACTCAACCTTTCCTTCCTCCCCTGCTACATTTTGGATGTGGGTTTATGACTGTGAATTTGTTGCCTAAAGGTTGGACAGGTGAGTCCTACATAGAGTTATATCCTAAAACCTCTCTGAGATGGAAGCTGATGCCCACTTAGAAGCCAACTTTATGAGAGGACTAATTCCCTACAGACACCACACAATCCAGTTCACAGCCTTGCCAGCTGCTATCTAGGGAGTTTGGGACACTGGGCACATGTAAAGCTCAACTGATTTGGGATTTTGATTAAATGAGACCCAGATATCTCCTTCTTCCACAACGTCCCTGCCGAGGTCAGCAGAGGTGGTGTTGTATAGGATGGATGGCTGCCAGGAGGCAGAGTCTGTGACCAGGTACAGAATTCACACTGGTATCTGTCCTCCTCTGCTCCTTCCCAAGAAATCAACCTCTGATGACTTCTCTGGCAGACAGTAAATGCTAATCATTAGCTCCTGAGGGCTCTTAGGTTCTAAAGAATCTCGAAAAATTCCAGATGCAATGAACAATTATCTTTTGTAACTGATTTACAAATGCAGTGGATGCCAAAATAGCCCTGTTTCTTCCCTTTCAAGTGTGTGGTTGAGGTTGGACGGGATCTCTGGAGGTCATCTGGTCCAACCCCCTGATCGAGCAGGGCCACCCAAAGTTTGTTGCCCAGGACTGTGTCCAGACAGATTTTGAATATCTCTGAGGCTGGTGACTCCACAACCTCCCTGGTCAGCCTGTGCCAGCGCTTGCTCACCCTCACAGGGTTTCCTGATGTTCAGAGGCACCTCCTGTGCTTCCTGCGTAATGAGGCAGCTGTGGAGATTTGTATGTTGAGTGCATAATGCTGCTTTTACCACATTTTCAAACAAAGTGTTTGAATACTCAGGAGTCTGGTACAGAGGTGGATGAGTATTTTCTGCAAAATACTGTTTCTGTGGCTTTTGGAATGGTAAGTCTCAGATGCAAAAAAGTAAAATTAGGTGGAGGTGAGGTCTATCAGATAAAGACTCAACTAATATTTATCCACAGAACAGTTACAGAACAATTTTTGGCACACCTAAAGGTTCATCTTAATGGTAAAAATGGCCAGTATGGCTAACACAGAAAATATCTCTGAGGCCTGAAATTGGTCTCAAATTAGAGAAAGGTTTTAACAGGGCCTCTGGTACTCAGGAATGTGAACACAAAATTGTCATTGTGCTTTATCATGATTAGTTTGACCTATCAATGGAGAGTTAGGAAGAGGGGAAAAGTAATAGATCCTGAAATCTCTTACTGCACACCAGAATAAAACCCAGAAGATTTGTTCTTTAGTTTATGAGTTCAGAGACTTATGCTTTCTCAGGCGGCTTTTTGACTTACCAACCCCTTTCAGGGCAGGGTGGATAGAGCTCCATACGCCCACACTGCCTTTCCTCAGCCTTTGACCAATGGCAAACTCAAGGTGAAGCAGGGGGACACCCTCCAGGACTAGCAAAATCAGGAAAGGGATCATAAAGGCCCCTGGAATGGATAAGAAAAATAATTATTCCGATCAGTGAAGGACTAAAACAAAACAAAAACATTAGGTTTGTTGACATAATAAGCAACGTGTAACCATCTTTATGGAAACCCTTCTCTGTTTTCTGAGCAATGCTTTGCCTGATTGCCCAGGCAGGGCACTCAATTATGTATGTGGTTTCAGGTAGGAATTCTTATTCTTCCCAAGTGACACATATAAAGAGAAATTATACACTCTCAAGGTTCAACTTCGAAAAAGCCACCTTTGTATTACAAGTGGAGGAAAGGTAGCTACTCTCCTGGAATGACTTCCCCCTTTTTTTTTTTCTGCAAAAGATTATAGTTTTATAGTTGTGACTCATGCAAAGTATATGAAATAGTTAAATGAATTAAGCAAAGTACCTCAAAATATTAGGCAGGAACCTGGGGCTGTCTGCCTAAAACAACAAGTTCTTGGCATCTGTGTTCAACAACTTTTATGTTTGATTAGAAGACATCTGAAGTACAGGGTTCAACCCCTGTTAATTATGATAAAGTTGGTTAGTACAGGATAAGTATTCTTTAAAATTTTTTTCCTGAACAAGGTGTGCCTTAGAAATGGAAGATAACATAGAACATCACATTGGACTATGAAAGTGCAGAGTCAAAACCTTGAATATTGCTACACATTAGAACTATTGTTATCTGTCTTTACAATATGTCTTTAACTTCCTAATCTAAACAGGAGCAAGTAATCTGAACGCAATAAAAAGAATGCAGACCAGAATGTGAAGGGTTCAGGTCTGGATATTTACTGACTTTTTCCTCACGTGCAATGAAAATCAGATAGCAAGTAAAAGAGGAAATCTGAAGAATGAAAACCATTCCAGAAACTGAAATTTACTTCCTGGGGATTCCAAGCTATCAAGAAAGATGGGGAGCTGTAAGCACAGAGCACACCTTTTAAATTTTTTTTCCTTTCCTCTTTTTGTGTCTGTGCAAGGTCATAGAACCCCTTTATCTGACTGCTCTGTCACAGATATGTTATGTTTGAAGACTTCTTCTATGGCATCTTAATAAAGGTACCTCTGTAAGCATCTGGAGGAGATCCCCTGAGGCTCATAGAGCGCTCTTGGCATGTCCACCATAGAAGGTGGTTCAACTCTGAGAGTCCTGCAGCAAATTTTACATGCTGTGCTGTTGTCAGGGAGAGCTATGGTGTTGGGACGGTGTTGCTGCTGAATCTCCCTGTCTTGGAGGGAAAGCCACGTCTGCCCAAACTGCTAGAACTGAGCTAGAACTGTGCACTTAAGATTAGTGACAAAAAATGGCGCCTAAATGAGAATATCAGTCTGTCTGCTGTCTGCTGAAAGCAAAAGGTTCAGACTACCTTTGAATGCTTTCTAATGCTGCATAGGAAACAGCCTGATCTTCCCCCTCTTCTGCCAACAGAGATGGTAGCTATCAAAAAAGATTTTTCTTCGACAGGTATGATAAGAAACAGTTGGTCATAGCTTGAAAAGACTACAAAGGTTGTACATTTCCTTATTCAACAAGATCTTTGACCAGGGAGATAATTTCTAATCAGGTTCTTAAGTGATCTTACTGTGATCTGACAAAAAAAAAAAGATGTCTCCATTAGGAGTACCTTAGCAGAACTAACTGCCAGTCCATGCTTAAGTTTCAAGGCATGATCTAAAATCACTGCAAGCTCAGTTTCAAAAGGTGACGAGGACTTATCCTCAGTGCAAATGGGGAGTGTTTGGATCAAATAGCTGTACAGATCCATCTTCTGGACTTAACTGTTACCGTTGCTGAAGAAGGGCTTTACCAGAGAGAACTGGGAGTGCGGTGTAGCAGAGACCTATATGGCATCCAAAAGAGCAGGTAACAAGAAAAGGCAGCCATAGAAACTCTGTAGGGTCAGATTTCAGACTCTTATGAGGTGTCTTGGGCTTGAAACAGAGAGAATACTCTGGAATTTAAAACTGCTGGTATAAACACAATGATTGTGTCCTTCTCTGATCTTATCCTCCTGAGAGCTCCTGGTCAGAGTGTGACAGGAGGGAAACTGTGCCGGCCCGACATGGTGCTGGAGCACAGGACATATTTATGGGTGCTTGCACTTCCATGCACTGGTGAGTAACTTTGTCTTCGTGAAAGGCCAGAGACTCTATCTGTGGGGGTTGTTCCACTGACTCTCCCATCAGGAGGGGGAGAGTGAGTTCTTTCCCAGCAGGAAAGGAAGCCATCAGGATGTAAGGGGATGGAATGCAACAGTGAGGGGGCACTCACTGCATACACTGCAAAAATCTTGTTTTCTATGAAAGCAAAAGTAAAACAGTTAGGAGAAGTGTTATTCACAGAAAGAGGGTGGAGAATCAGCAGAGGACAAACTATTTGAAGCCAAATTTGCATGCACTGCATGTCTAATCAGATGAATAGGGGCCCTTAGGCGCACACCAGTTCCAGCACAGCTAAGGAAGTCCATAAAGACAAAATACGACAAGCCTTTAGAAACTGAAAGGACAGGCAGAGTCAGTTCCTTGCAGTGACTGAGTCTGACAGAGTTTCAATGAGTCCCAAAAACTCTGCCAACATGGGCAAAACTTTTGCACTGTCAACAGTGATGCCAGGCACAGGTGGATGAGGAGGCCATCACCATTTCTGGCTTAGCTGCCTTTCAGCTGCCAGTCAACAAAGCATGGAGAGAGGGCTGCCCTGTTACATCCAACAGCAGTACCTCCTGCAGCCAATACATTTGTAGAAGTCCCTGGAGTGGTGGGAATAAGAGGAAAGAACCTTGTTTTGGAAGTGATCCTAGGCCCTCAAAAATTGGAATGTTTCACAGGTTTGTGACACGAAAATACACAGTCAGAAAGACATGAGTCAGGAACTGACTGCTTTAGCACTGACACCATTTGTAACAATATCTCAACTAAGACCACAATGCTAAATTTGAATTTGCAACTAGGGGAGTTCACTTTCCTCAAAACTACAGTGGATCATCGTAGTTCACTCTTTTCTGGCATTACAAAATAGCCACTGTTCTCCAAAGTGAGACAGCACCAGCCTGAGGCTCCTGGATCTAGCATGGAGCTGCTCCACGCTAACGCAAGGCTGTTCTTGCAAGGACTAAATGGTCTCCTGAGAAGGGGATATAGCTGAGATGTGAGAAGTGAGGAAGAAAACAAATGAGATACTCTTCTTCTTGGAGATGATGTCCACAATAATTCTTTTCCTGAAGGCATAGACTGGCACAGATGAAAGAGAGGAATAGTCAGCAAAGTTGAAATTTTAGCAACCATCTACAGATAACAAATTATAATGAGTCCTTCAGTCTTGGACTGAAGTACAGTAAAAAGTACATCCCAAGTCCGTTTTTCTTCTGGCTTTCCTCTGAAACCTTTTCAGTCTGTCAGTCTACATTTTTACAGTAGTAGCTAGTTCTTAATGCAAGCAAGATGAACCATGCTGATTTAAAAAATTGATAGTTTTTTAGTAAGAAGGGTTTTTGTGTGTGGCTAAATGACGTGCTTTATAGAAGTCTGAGAATACCATGTCTGTACAGCTACCTTTGGACACCGGCTTCAATAAAAAATACCTTTTCTGGTGCATTTATCACTTTTCAGTGATAAATTCAGTCATTCATCCTGATGTGTGGCACGTGCCACAAAGGACTCAGCATTTTGAATAGCATTTTATGTATTTGAAATGACCAATATTTAGCTGTAGGAATATCGTTATATTTTCAAGAGAAATAAAATTACAGCTCTCAATTATATATGACACTTCTTTTCTCTTTCTTGGGTTCTTTGGTTTCTAGGGTTCAATTCTAGTAGCCAGCTCAGAAATCCATCTCTGTTGTATTTTCCCTTCCTCTCAATTTTGCCCCAACCTTTCTGAAAGAAGCTATAATGGAAAAATAATAATTTGACTTGGCAAAGCTGCTATGTAGGATCATAGAGTCATTATGGTTGGGAAAGACCTCTAAGATCATGGAGTCCAATCACTAACTGCAGTGTTCACCACTACACCATGTCCCCAGGTGACACACCAATACCCCTGTAGAACACTTTCAGGTTCACGTGGGACATAAAAAAATAAACCAATACTTTTAAAGCTGTCACAATTTTATGATCCTAACAAGTGAACCAATGATCTGAAAATAGACACTGTATAGATGTACGCAAACAATGATTGATATTCCAGTCTGAAAACTTTACAGCTGAGACATTAGATTCCCACCCTGTTTCAATAATGTATTTCAAAACAAACCACATTTGGTTTGAACATCTGTATAGCTGATTTTCTCTCTCTAATCTAAGAGCTTCTTATGTCAAATTGAAAAAAATCATTATTGTTTGCACATAATTCCTCACAAAGGGAAGGCAGGCAGACTTCAGATGGAGATATTTTACTATACTAACATGTTCTTAGACCTCAGCTGTAGCAACAGGTCATTTCATCAACTGCTAAGTGAGGAATTGCTGATGTCATTACTGACACTTCATGCAGTGTGGCATGCACAGAGATAAAAAAGTTCTCCCTCATGCAGTGGCAAGGTTTCCATATGCGAGCTGTAGAGTTAGAGACTTTTTAAAATCAATGGTTTAAACATTAAATATGCATCTTCTTTTTTATAATGGTCATCAGGGATAAAATGAAAATGCTTAACAGTTGAATAAATGACATGTCGCTCAATAAAGACTAAACAAAAGCCATGAGCAATGTCAGGGACAGCTATCAAATGAAGGGAAATTCCAATCTCTTTAAGCTGGTGAAATCGTTGAGGCAAACACCACACCTTTCACATTGTGTGCATATTGAACTCTATTTTGCCTTTGGTAATGATGGATTTGACAACTTTTAAGACACTAAAGGATAAAATGTGCTTTGCTCTACTAAATTTCACTGGGGTAAGTATTCCATTTTTAAAAATATAAACTCATAGTCTATGACAACAAAAGTAAGTAAATTATGTAACCACCAATTTTTTGTGTGTGTATTTGGGTATCTCAGTGTTAAAACACTATCATAGTGTTCTGGTTAGGAAGAAGCAGCTCTTAAATAATTCCAGATTTAAGTTCAACATCTGAAAATAAGCATTACGTTTAAACTTAGTGTTCCTAACTACCTTCACTACAGAAAATTTGCATAGAAAAAATCACCCTTCTTTGAAGTCCAGGTACCGCACAGGGGTAAATTTTATACCTCATTGTAGTCCATTTATATTTCTAGGGATGTAAAATGTGCAAGCACCGGCTCACAAAGTAGGTGGACATCCAGCCTCATTCAGGAGTGTCCTTGGCTGAAATACTCTCTACACCATTGCTACCAAACCTCACCCATCCAAAATGATCCGAACATTCATCCATATAACTCATACTCAAAAAGAAAGAAGTTAAGATAGCAAAGAAAATCCTTAGAAATTAGAAACAATTTTCAGGAGACAGTCTATGCAACCTTGTTTCTGCACATACCTAGTATCTGATATGTGGTCACACAGGACTTTCTCACATCCACTGCAGATACTTTCTGCACAGCAAATACCTGGTTGGTTTTCTTTGTTTTTTTTTTTTTAATCACTTAATTCACAACCATAATCCACCATCATACCCAATATGAGCTTTAGGACACTAAAATAATCAGTCTGGGAAGAATCCAAGGAGGAACATAATCCCCTTTCCAGTGGGAGAGCAGGAGCAGGGATTCCTGCTGCTCTGCACCCAGGGTTCAGTGAGGACATATCTTGAAGACACAAAGTATGAGGAGATAGACCATCCAGGGAAAAGGCACTGGAACTACTGGGGAAGAATGGAGTTTCCTCAGTGAACTCATGAGTGTGGTGTTTGCTTTCTAGTAGATGATTTGGAAAAAGGTGCATAATGTTGCAGTTTTACCCTACCCTGTTACAGAGGCACGTCTGTGCCCCTGAGTGGACCACACAAATACAAAGATGAATGAATCATCTTGGCCATCATGTTGAGGGGCAAAGATTAAGGCAAAACTTGCCCAAAATGTCTAGTAAAAGCACATTTCCAACTAGATGTAGGTGAAGCTGGATGGAGGGAGCACAACAGAAGCAGGATGTCATACACAATGACTTCTACAAGCATCCCATTCTGGTGTGGTTTTATGGTGTCGGGGAATTTCCTTCAGCAATCTGACAGCTGCAATCCAAGGTGTTGCAATGCTGCCTCTATTGGGTGCTTGGTATGCTGCAGACACAACTGAGTGGGAATTAGAGATGCAGGAGCCAGAAAATCTCATGAGGCAGAAAGTGTCTCAACACCAAAATATCGTCAGAAATAAGAACTTCAAGATCTGTTTTTACAAAATAAATAATGACATGTTCAATTTCAAAGGCCTCCATCCAAAGAGAAGGCGGACCTTTTTTTTTTTTTTCTGATGTAAGGGAGAAGTTTGAGAGCAGAAACTGTAATGGGAGGGGGAGAGTGGTGGCAGGAGTTGGATTTAGACGTACCACAAGAGGCTGAAGTGCACTGTACAGCAGAGGAGGAGGGGGAGGGATTGCACGATAGCTCTCCATCCTTAGGTGTGATGAAATTAGGGAGTCCTTCCTAAGAAGTCACAGGAAGGCATTGCGGACTACTTGTGTTCATTGATATGAGTCACAGCATTTGGTGCTGTGCAGAAAAATTATTAGAGAAGGTAGCAAGTCTGGCTAGGACTTTTATCTGTGTATTAGCTTACAATTCCTTTGCTATGTGCTTCCTTTGAGTGAGAGTCCTAGGGAAAAAAGAAGCCAGAGTTAACTGTTGTCAGAGTTCCTGACAGTGTTTCCTGAGAAAGGACAAGTTACAGGATGATGAGAAAGAAAAATAATTGCTGCCAGAGGACTCACACACACACAAGCAATTCGTAAATCTTCACTGACATCAGTAATAAAACCATGATCCATACCAAGTTCTTTGCATTTGTTGGGTGCTTGCTTTTCAGCTGCATCTCACATGACTAGAACACAAGGGAAAGAAAGACTGAAAAGCAGGAAAGTGCCTATAAATCTACCCTGGAAAACAGAGCGTGTCCATTTTCTAAAACTAAGTAGAAGAACCTAAGAAGCCAATGAGTGCCAGCAATTTTGGAGATTTACATACACTTTTTTCAAATTAAAATTGTCAAATATAGAAAAGGGCTTCTGACTCTGTGTGTGAGTGTCTTGTAACTTTTTTGCTACAAGAGCTGACTGATGCAAATGACCTCCAGTTCACACTGCAAACTCTAAACATCAGCCCATGTTAGAGAAACCTTAATGGTAAAAGCATCTCTTCTTGCAACTGAGCCACCTGTTGTTACGTCCCTGAGTCTCTGTGAGCAACTCCCCTCAGAGCCCTCATTTGTCCCTACTCTAACTAGGAGAGCAATTTTTAAACATCTCACCATATACATGTAAGGAAAACTACTTTGAAATACTGTTCCTTAAGCCAAAATTTTTGTTTCAAGATCAAATATTACAAAGGAACAAATGCATTTTACACATATCCCAGAGTGAAACACAGACAATAACCAGATAACAGACAGAAAAGTCTGTAAGAAAATGAAACATTTATGTTGTTGTGTAATATTTAAGCAATGGTTCAACTCAAAATTACCTTTCAAAACAAACAGCAAAAGAAAACAAAATTTTTAACATGGTCATTCCTTACCTAAACCCTAAGAAGTCCTCGTAAATTATACAGTGAATAACATTACGCTAAGATCTTAACATTTAATAACACCAATTGCTAAAAAAATATTCTTAATGTTAACTTCATTCATGCTGTTACTCTGAGCACAAATTACACAACACTGACTCTACAGGTGATACACAGATCAGTCCAAGCCCAATGAAAAACCTATTACAAAAAGAAAATTTGGAATCATGATCAGAATCTTAGTCCCAAATAGTTTATTAATATTTTAAATACACACTACACATATATGTATGTATGTAAAGCAACATTGGGTTTAGATTGAGGAAATAAGCTATGTACATGACAGTACTCATTTGTTCAATCCTGTGTCCTGCAGTAAAAACAGACCCTTCCTTCTCTTCCATCACTAATGTGACTTCAGTGGGTGTTCATGACCTGTGAAATTACCTTCTCTGTTATACAGTCTTCTAGAGAGAACACCACTGTTCTCACAAGAACTGACCAGTTCTAAATATATTCCATTATTTCTTTACCAAAAGAGAGATTAAACCTGTCTTATACCCGAAGTCAGTTGAGATGTATTAAAGACATACCTCCTCCATGGCTCTGACAGAGATACGGGAACCTCCAGACATTTCCTAAGCCCACACAAAACCCTACACACGTCAGCATATACTGAGTCTTGTTGTCCCATTTTGGTCTGGAGTCTGCCTCTTCTTTCTCAAGGACCTCAAGTTCAGCATGGGAAGGTATCCTGTCCTCCAGGCCAGGATTGGGCAGCTGTAGCTTTACCATGTTTTAAATTTCCTGACTGAGAGTGCTGCCAGTGAGGGATAATGAAACAGGCAGCTTGTGAGAACCCTGCTCAAAAAGAGACCATCTATTTGCAATCTTCAGCTATATATACTGAACCTTTGGCACTGGACTTGTAAGTGCAGGCTTGTGGTAAAAAGAAGCGTCAGCAAATCATTCGATTGACCAAGTCAGCTCTGACACTTATTAATGCTTTATCTGCCAAGGTTTTATGGAACAGTCTGTTCATCCAGTGGGATACATTGATTTCAGCTAATGTAATTCAGGAGATAATTTGGCTATAAACCCTAATCACCTATAAGGATACGTAACACCCCTTGCCACTCCCCTGTTTAAACTCAAATACAAATACAGCCCTAGCAAATGAGGAATAGTAGGATTCCACTGGCCTCAGACCAAGTATATTATATATATTCATATCATTTTTTATCAGGAAGATAAACTGATCGTGACTCACCATCACCTTCAGTTTCCCATTATGTATGCTTACAAAATTGTATGTTTCATAATAAAAGTTTCTCTGTAATAGATTGTACTCTTCTAAATGTTCTGACCAAAAGGATGGAGAATGAAAGGAATTATAAAATCTGACCTTTAAAGTCATAAGCAAAATTTGCTTACCCTAATGCCTCTAATCAGTACAGAACAAGGTCTGAAGAACATAACATCTTTATTATAAATGGGCTGGGAACCAAAGGTCCCTTCAGCTTTTCAGTGACCCTAGATACAGTGGTCAAAAATAAAAAAAAAAAGACACTGGTTAACAAATATCACAGATACTATTCCTATCCTCATAACATCATAACATAATATAACACAATCATAACAAAACTGTTCCCTTTGAACCTCGTTGTTCTCAAAAGATAAGTCACTTGTCACTGAAAACTACATATGAAATCTAACACTGTATATGTCATAAGAAATGTTGTCAGCTACAGGCTCATTGCATGCAGTGATACAGGGTGGTCAAAGTAAAGAACTAGAAAAAATCTTGGAAGTCCAGCCCCTGGAAAAAGAGGTGAACACATCGTAGCATCCCTTTGCAGTCTTATCATGTTTATTCAAAGTTGATCCCAAAGGCTGTTCAATATCTTTGGACAGAACAGTTATAAAAAAAAAAATCTTCATCCTTCATGTGGACAACTGTATACAGTAGCCCATATGGATGTTCCCTGGGCCTTGTAATAGGTATTAATATTTCCCTAATGTGACTTTAAATATCTCTCAGTCTGCCTAGCAACAGCATTTGCCTTTTTCACGACCCTGTCAGGTCTGTGGATGTGCTGTCTCCGGATTAACCATTGGATCAGCAACTTTCTTGTCCTTTACTGATTCCAACCAAGGATTTCCTAGCTTGTGGCAGAGCTTCCTTTTCTAAGTTGTTGAAAGCATATGTTCAATTTCACTCAGTTTCTGCTACTCCAGTGCACTGAGCTGCACAGTTCTTCCTGAATACTTTTACAGCATTCACAATCCTTCTGAGAATGTGTCAGGAGTATTTAATTAACATACTACTATTTTTTTGTCCTTAGTCATTAGTGGAAGAATGACAAAACACTGTTCCTAAACTGATCCTTTAGGAACTGCCTTAGTAACCTCCCCTTAGAGCACCATTTCTGCTTTCAAGCACAGCTTACTATCACTATTAGATTTTTACCTGGTTCTTTGTTCCCAGAGTCATCATAGAATCATAGAAAGCTTTGGAAAGGACCTTAAAAGTTGTTTAGTTCCAAGCTCCCAGCCATTGGCAGGGAGACCTTCCACTAGACCAAGCTGCTCAAAGCCCCCACCCAGCTTGTGGATGGGTCATCTGCAACTTCTCTCTGCAACCTGTCCCAGTGCCTCACCCCCCTATAGTGAGGAATTTCTTCCTATTATCTAATCTAAACCAACTCTCTTTAATTTTGAAACCATTGCCCCTTGTCTTATCACTGCATGCCCCATCAAAAGTCCCTTTCTGGCTTCTTTGTAGTCCCTTTAGGTACTGGAAGGTGCTAAAAGGTCTCCCTGGAGCCTGTTCTTCTCCAAGCTGAACAGCCTGTCTTCATAAGAGAGGTGCTCTAGCTCTCTGATCATCTTTGTGGACACCTCTGGACTTGCTCCAGCTGGTCCACATCTTCCTTGTGCAGAGGGCCCCAGAGCTGGATGCAGTACTCCAGGTGGTAACTCACGAGTGCAGAGTACAGGGGAGAATTACCTCCCTCGACCTGCTGGTCACGCTTTTTTTGATGCAGAAGTTGGTTGATTCATCTCCTGGGCTGCAAAAGCACACTGTTGGCTCACATCCAGCTTTTTGTCCACCAACATCCTGACAGTCCTCTGCAGGGGTGCTCTCAGTCCATTCACTACCCAGCCTCTCTTTATGCTTGGGATTGCCCTGACCCAGGTGCAGCATCTTTCACTTGGACTAGTTGAACCTCATTATGTTCTCACGTGCCCACTTCTCAAGCTTGTCCAGGTCCCCATGGATGACATCCCTTCCTTCTGTTGTGTCAACTGCACCACTGTGTTCTTGTTATATCTCCTCTTTAGTTCATCTAGTTGTGGTCACGTGGCAACCGGTTACTGAAAATTCCTCTCTTCTAAGTTTCATGTGCAAGCAGCTTCTATCAGGATCCAAAAATACAGTCCTGATTGCCTTCTATTGAGCAAATTCTCTTTTTGAAAAATTTTATCTTGCTCTGGTAATGCAAGGTGCCAGTGGTTGTTATTTATCTATCAGTTGTTAAATATTTGCAGAAGCAAATACGGTGGTCTTCCATCTAGCTCAGATGTCTTTATCAGTGTGATAGCACGGCTAATGACCTTGGAAGGCACTGTGCCTTTTTCTGAAGGACCTACAGTAGCAGTGACACCAGCTCCAATAAAATCCCCAGGTGCTCGGAGGTGTTGTCTATATTGCCACCCTGTGGACTGGAACAAGCAAGTTGGGGCTGCCCGTCCATAGTCACAATCACTTGTTTGTTCATCGGAGCCCTTTCCTGTGCTTCCTCCTTCAAGTGATGCCAGGCTTATGTTTGGCAGGTCCTACAGCTTTATTAGGGCTAATAAACCTCTGTGAAATCCATCCTTTCACAATATAGGCTGCTACACAAGAAATCTACTGCATACTGCTAATTACAAATGCAGGAGAAAATGAATCTTACATTTAGATTGGATTACTTGTGTTAAGACATGTCTAATGACACATTAGTCTTTTTGTCTCCTACCCCCATATTTTTAATGTACTATTTTTTCAAAAGTTAGAGGGCTATATAAAAAAAGTAAGCCAACTTGTCTGTAAGTAACACACAATTTTACAAAAACTCAATTATAAAGGAAATATCCCATTTATAAAACTCCTGTATTTTACCACAACATACACACAGCCCTTCAGGAAACTATCCCATAGGGAGAAGGACTGAAAGGGGGTTGTACTGATTTCAGGGTTGGTCTCTTCTCCCAGATAACAAGTGACAGGACCCAGAGGAAATGGACTCAAGTTTCCCCAGGAGAGGTTTGGATTGGATATTAGGGAAAATTTCTTCCTGGAAAGGGTGGCCAGGCTTTGGAACAGGCTGCTCAGGGAAGTGGTGAAATCACCAACCTTGGGTTTTGAATCATCCTAATAAAGGCAGATCACTGTATTTAGCAACACAAATAAATGAAGGAAAAGACTGGGAATCCAGTGCCAAAAACTGAAGTTTGAAGCCTTGGGTCATAAAAGATTCAGCAGATTACTTGTGCAACAGCTTTCAGATCAACTTGCTCCGCACAGATTCATAATAGTGCATTAACTGGTCCTATTTATTGTCACAGGAAAACATTTGAGATAATTTAAAAGCAAACAAAAATCTTTTACAGCTATATAAAGTTATGTGCAGCTCTGCTCCTGTGAGGAGCAGGGAGTTGGAACTGATGATCCTTCTGGGTCCCTTCAAATTCAAGATATTCTATGATTCTGTGATTCTTCTGCTCTACATCACGGGCTGGAGGACACTGCATCAGGGGAAGTTTTTTTATCTGGATCCTGTGAAGGGGAGGACAAATAGGAAGAAGCACAACAGGACAGGGAACTGTTCTTCTGAAATAACAGTTCCTTTCTTATAAAGCCATTGAGAAAAACAGAGACCACTGGCAACCTACATTGTTTGCAACTAGGTTTCAGATTGCAACCAGTAGTTTCAGGCATGAAATGCAATATGATCCTTTCATTGTGATTCCATCATGCCTGCTATGACATAGGACAAACCTGTAACTCTCCAGATATTTTCATCATTCCCTGCAATATACCAGGCTATTAGGATTAACTACATTATTTTCTGACCCTTTTTAGGGGGTCAGAAAATAATGTAGTTATCTGCAGCAGATACTGGTGTGAAATCTCTTACTCTAGTAATTCTATAGCAATATCTTACCAGGCTTAATCCTATTTTCTTTCCAGTTAGCTTCTAGAGGAGGAGGAGGAGGCGGAGGAGG